>MU823720.1:0-24648 GCA_027921425.1 Lentinula novae-zelandiae | reverse complement strand
TAAATTAGTCTAGATGTTAGAATGAGATGTACTCAGAGAATAAGCAATGAAGTAGAGCTTTGATAAACTTGAAAGGAAAGCGAGGATGTGGAAGGGATGAAGAGAGAAAGCGGCTCTTCGAAATCATGAATTTTCAACTGTACATGTGTCAGAGTTGAGGGCTGGACTTGTTGACCTTGGAGAAAATATGGTTTTCGAGGTTTTCCGGGCATTTTGAAGTGTCAGAAGAGGGTTTGAAGCTAAATCTCCATGTGAGGTTCACAGCACATTCTGAAGATCTGGTTACTGGACCAAAACCAATTCCTGAAGATTATCTCCCACGGATATCATCCAGTCAAGGTCTCTCACTGATTTCCACCTGCTGAGCTAGCCTAGAGCTCGTAATTATCTGGCTTAGAGATTTCAATCTTTCCTTCTCTAAACATTTCATTGTTATCTCCAATCGAGTCAATACGCGATTGGTGGTGTATGCATAGGGAAGAGAAGTTGTTGAAAACACATGATATACACGTGCACGACGCGATCAGGCTTTGTGCCAATTTGCGTTGTGTTGGATCACTTCATGACATCTCCTTCTCGCTCAACAACTCACCGACTACTCTACCGCGGCTCTCTATCTCTTCCTGACTCAGACCTGTCGCTAGATGGTCTCACTTTTTCTGCCAAGATCAATGCTGAACACAACTTGCTCGAAAATCCTTTGGCTTTGGCTTTGGAAAGTATGCGCGGAAGGCCGACATTACGATTTATGGGCGTCACAAGCTTGAAAGAGATACACATGGATGACAGTGGTGACATTGCACTGTGAGTTTCTCGGCGTTCAGATAAATACTCGTGAATCATTTGAACCTCAGTGATATCCACCCTGACGCTGTACTTTCACGAATCTACTTCGAAAACATGTTCTGTTTACCGTCGACATCTGATGATACGTTGGGCGTTAGGGTAGCGCTGGGAGATAGTGGTGGGGCGTTCCTCTACATCTCGAACACAAACATGATTTACTCTCGTCACAGCTGATCCAGATACAACCCAAATCATTGTCTTTCCCAAATCAATACTAGACGAATATGATTTAGAAGGATCACTCCGTGTATTATCGGTCGCTCGAATTACTCCCATGCCTGTTATAAAATCACGGCTACCACGACCTGATGATCCTACACCGCGTAAACCGCTATCAGCGCCCTTCGGGAAAGCTCTCGACCTACGTCGAGTCGCGAGCTTCAATGCCTCCAGTGACCTGGCTCGGAAGCGGCAGAAAGTGAATGGATCTATCGCTAATCTTGGTAGCGACGTCCGTCTGGCGCACAAACTCACACCAGAAGGAACGTTCAAAATACCTTCCCTGCCCGATAAAAACGCTAAGCTCAATGGTAGCAAAGCAAAGGAGAAGGACAAAGGAAAGGGGAAGGCCACGACTTTAGACGAGGTTTTCGGGTCTGAGAGTTTAGTGGCGGGTAGTTCTGGTGGTGCTAAGCGGAAAGCTGAGAACAAGGGAAAGAGGAAGCGGGAAAGTAAAGGTGATACGATCGATGAGACACTGCAGGAAACGGAAAACAAAAATGTACGCGTTTCTACCTTCCGTTAACCCAATTATGCTGATTTTTTCATTAGCGTATCAAACGATCTGTTGTTCATCATCTGGCTAGGTGTCTTATATCGAAAACACATCCGGAGTTCAGGGATATCTATCACTACGCATATCATGGATCAGCCTTTGCTCTGGTGCGTTTATTGCTTCACCGGATCGGCGTCATATTGACCTGTCGCTCAGCGTTCCGATATGAAAACGCGTCCAATCGAAGAGAATTTGATGGAACGTCTAGTGTTGAATCACCTAGGAATGTACACAAGGCAAATGCCACAAGTGTCCTATCCTGACGAACCTGGCCAGAATTTACGACCATAATTTGACCCAACTTCACGAGTACTTCTCTCGATCACCCTATCCGCTTCGACTGGCCTTCATACCCTTCCCACTTCGGTAGCCCGTCATTGAAGTCCAGTATCCTGGTCGCATAAAACATATGCGCCGTCGGCTTGATCAAATCCCAATTTCTAATCTTTCCTTCTTCATCTCGCTCGAGTTGTCCCGCCCACACACTATATTTGAACTTGGTGGTGGAATAAGACGCTACACAAGCACCGCAGCCTTTACATCGGAATCGATTCTGTTGCGCGAATGACATGAATAACGACAATGACGGAAATGGATATGAGGATGTCGAATACCTTCCAAGGTTTATTGGCTACAGAGTATACATCGAAAGCAGCTTCGCGTGGCTCGGCGTGTGTCCAGTTAAATGCAGCGGCAGGAAAATGGATGGTAGCGACGCACGGGGAGGCTATAATAGGCATTGGGAAACTTCAACAAATTTTGGGGAGATGGCATACCTGCGAGTCGCTGACAGAGCGTACAATGGCAATATGCGCTCAGAATCGGCTTTCCTTTTGCTACATAAGTTACAGCACCACAGTAACAACTCCCTTTGAATTCCACCTCGCTCTCCGCCGTCAGTGACATGCTCGTAAGGGTATATCCGTCGTTGAAGGAGTGTGGAAAGCTTGATAGGTACAGCAACAGTACTACTCGTACCAAAGAATCACGATACGGGTTCACGGGACGCCGTCTACGCCTATTATTTGAATAAAAGGTGTGCGAAAACACAACTAGTACATCATGACAGCAACAGCTGGCCAAAGGCTTCTCAAAGCGAAATATAGAATGAGGTGACAACCAGCATATAAACCCGAAATGAATGCAGTTTTTGCACAATCTAGCACAAAGAAATATGAATCCCAACTGTCCGTACAAAATAATGAGAGTGAGTCTTGAACAACAACACCATAGAGAAAGCAAGACCTTTTCTGTCTCAACACTAATAATGATACCAATCCTGTTTAATTTATAGGAGCGAGCTGTGCGCTGCATAAACTCGGCACTGGCCAGCAAAATCATTCGCGGAGCGCGGCCAGCTGTTCCCGATATTCACCAGGTACATATTCTTCAAACAACAACAAAGAGGTGGACGTTCGAGGATCTGAATCCGGGGTATAATCCTCTGATTGTGGACGGCCTGCGTTTTCGAAGGGAAGGGCTTTAAATTCGACCTAAAACGTGGACGTACGATTCGACGATCGGAAATTTGAGCAAAAAAAGACAGTCACATACCAGAGCCCAATTACACGGTCTATTATCCGAAGCAAGCGAGTGTAGTCCTTCGTTCCACCCACTTCCTTGTAGTAAGTCACAGTAAACGTCCAAGAAAGCTTCCTCGATAATCTGTTCGGGCCCAAGAACAGGTTCGGTGTCCCAACTGAAGGTAGGTGCACCGTTCTGGATTATACACATCAAAAGATTTGCGAGCAAGGTTCATGATTCGCGTTCGGCTTACCTTGGCCTTCTTCCTGAGCTTTTTGCTCTCAGAGGGCGTTAAAGGCGGAGATGTTTTTGGAGAGCTAGGGGAGCTGAGAGGGGTGAGAGAGGTACTCAGGTTAAGCTGAGGTGGTACAGAGAGCTGCAGGGCGGTGTTCAACGGTTGGTCTGAACGTGAAAATCCAGACGAGGTAAAAGAAGACCAATCGAGCGTTTCGCGTTTGATTGAACGTGCCTAGAAGAAAAACAATTTAACTCGAGCCAACGTTTCGGAAACTAATACATACCGCTCTGGCACTTTCTGTGAGATCAAACTGCAACTTCTTTGCCGTCGTCTCATCCCCTCCGAACCCTGCACACTCAAAGGTACCCCACTTCTCATCTGTTAAAGACTTGTAATCTCTTTCTCCTGTGCCTATTTTTCCACTCAGGCCACCACTTGAACCTCCGCTGGACGAAAAAAAGTCGCCTTCCGGTGAGTCGGAGGTAAAGGAAAACACAGTTCTGGTTGTAAGCGCAGAAAGCGGTGGGGAATTTAAATCGATCGGAGGGGACAATGAATGTTTGTGGCTTGTTTGAGGACTTGCGCTCGACAGATTCAACCGCTTCCTATACGCGTCCGAGTACTTTGGCGGTAATCTGAATGTATCATAACCATAGCTTTGTGGAGATATTCTGAGCCATTCATAGGAAGCAGCAAAGCCATCATTCGGGTTCGACGAGGGTGTGGCAGTCCCTGATGTGTGCTGATCACCCCAGGACGCAGAAGTCCTAACCAAATCCTTCTGGTACACTTTCACGTTTCTTCTGACGCTCGTGACACGCACCGTCCTGGCGCCTTTGCGGGGACGATGTCGTTGCTCAGGGGAGGAAACGGCGGAAAGTCGGTAATTAGAAATAGTATCAAGCATGGCTGGATATCCTTTGATCCATTCTTTCAGACGAGGAGGCACTCCAAGCGCGGATGCAGTACCTCCGGTGAGGATGTTTGAGTAACTCCCGGTGGCGTCTGGCGTGTTCTGCCAGCGGATAAAAGCTAATAGGATATGCTCCATGGCATTGACCGAGCGAAGATACAATGTGTACGTGTGGTTGAATGGCAACCCAGAAGGACCCAAACCAAAAATGAGAGGACCAAAAAGTGAAGAAAGGGTGGGAGGAGTGTGGCCTGACGTGGAACTGTGAGCTGTAAGCCGTGCCAAAAGGGAAAGTACCGTCAGTAGGATGAGTCTGAGGGGAGTTTGCAGATTGGGAAGAAAGGCCCGAAAGTGTTCTGGAGGATATCCGAGGGCTGTACCAAGATTAATATCGACAATTTTAGATACAGAGAAAGAAAGCTGACCTTGTTCCTGCTCTGCCCATTGAATGTAATGTTCCCAACTAAGCATTCCCCTAGTTTCGACACCATTGATGAGCCTGGTTATTCTCGCAAGTCCCCAGCGAAGACACATCCCAAGTTCATGCATATTCGCAAACTTAGCTTCTTCTCTCCATTTTTTCTCTGCCACGTCCTTTTCTCTACCGACCAGCACGACACATGTACCGAGAAAACATTTGACTAGTCGTTTGACGGCACTAGCGTTGATATCGAGTGCCAAAGTCGTGAAAATGAAGGGTGTATCGAGGCCACCACGCGAACAGAGCTCTTCACAGGCAATATCGACCAGTCGATTGACCTGCTCCAAGCCGAGGACGACGTGCTTTTCAAAGGAAAGATAACCATAGTCTTGGTCACTGTCGGAGCTCCAGAACGGTCGTTCAAGAGTAAGAGGCAAAAATCTCTCTTCTGGCTGCTGCAGTTCGCCATCGAGCAGTGATCCTTCATCAGAAGGTATCCTTGATAGTTGTTGTTCCTTGGCCGCTTTTTTCTTCTCCTTTCTGGACAAAGTCCGAACACTGCTCGGAGAGGCGTCACTGGATACGGTGTTCTGATCTACAGAGTTGTTGTTGGTATCTGAGCTGCGAGAACGAGAGAAGAAGCCCATGGCCGTTGAGAATCAATCCCAGAATTCAGCACGACAAGTCATCAAATACTTGCTTCGCGCACGTAAAGTGGATCAATCTTCGACCAAATTGGAACTGGAATAAGCTGCTAAACCTGCGATTACGCGAGTCAAAGGTCAAAGCGAGTGGGGCTCCACCATGTTGTTAGGCAATAACAATGCAATAACCTGGTCAGAACTTGGTTCGTGCTTAAAATTTCACGAGCAATACTGATACATTACGGTAAATAAAATACAGCTGCATAGTTAACATGAGTGGGTGGTAGGTATCAAAGTGACGCGTCCAAATAGACGAAGGTATATCGTATTCACTATCCAAAAAAAGATGAAGCGTCCGGACCACGATCTCATCGTCCATCAAACATATCATCCATAATCCCCTTTTCTATCGCATCCCAATCTATGCTGCCGTTACTTGCATATACGCTTTCGTACGTCGTGATACTGACGCTGCTGAAGAACGGTACCAGATCCCGAATACTATCAATCTGACGAATAGAAGTCAACATTGGTCGACGCATCGGCCGATGCGGAGTGAATGTCGAGACATTTGGCGCGGGACTGGTTCCTCCATTGGTTGTTGTTGAAGTCTGTTCGTATATTGGGAGTTCATCAAACCAAGTTTACATCATAGCAACACACTTGGGGTACTTACTCTAGGAAGACTTGCAGCAATCTCCGCGAGTTGGTCCATCATCGCCTCAGGGGACCATTCGTTCGGTCGATATATCGCATCGACAGTATCCGTCACAAACATCCACTGGTGTCTATACATTTCAATGAACACAACAATTAAGGAACCGAAATCGACCGATTTGACGACTTACATCTGGAATTCCTCCGTTTGTATTGCAATCAGTAGATCGAGGCATTTACAAGCAGCCAAAACGAGTGGAAGATCTTCAGATCCATCTGACGGAAGGTTCAGCATGACTTGTTCAAAGATGCGGTACTGACCAAGAAAATCAGTATTCAAACGCCACGTAGATTCAGAGATAAGACGTACAAGTTCAGTTAACAGCACAGGCCAGAAGCTGGTCAAGTTATGCGGCGAGAGTCTGCAGAGGAGGACCCGGATACAAAGATACACCTCACTCTGGACTATAGGAGTTGTGACGTTGCGCAAAACGTCAACAAGCTTCTCTTGTATAGAGGGTAAAACGGTTAAGTAGTGGTTCTTGTCACCCGCCAGCAGAACGAAAGATAATCTCCTAAGATTCAATGATCGAACAAGCATTTCATACTCGCGATTTGTGAAGATATTCGCTGAGGGTGCAGTGGAGATTTTATCT
Organism: Lentinula novae-zelandiae; assembly: GCA_027921425.1. NCBI lineage: Eukaryota > Fungi > Basidiomycota > Agaricomycetes > Agaricales > Omphalotaceae > Lentinula > Lentinula novae-zelandiae. The sequence continues at coordinate 17,974 of MU823720.1, read as the reverse complement.
TTAAAAAATACTGTGATGAGCACCATTATGAAAGAGCCTACAATCACTTACTCAGCAACTCAGGAAAAGAAGTTTTGTCAGTATCGAACACGGTCTTGACGATAGGCTTCCAGGATTCCGCAGCGCCTGGTGCTCCATTGAAGACCTTGTTATCATTCAGAAGCTCGGTCACAGGCGATTTCCATGTTTTGAATGCAGAAGGAATCTTCGACATCTCATAAATGATATTCACGACGATTTGGTCGACTTCCATAGGTCTCGTCTTTCCCTTTAACGCTGGACTGACGATATAATAAACAATATTAGCGCATGCACTGGAAACCTTGTCATTGTCCATTAGTATGCCTCGCATGAGCGGTAACGCGACTGTGGCAATGAACTCGTTGATCTGGATGGCGACCTCGTTCGTCGCACCGGGTCTGGGTGTGTCAGGTGCAAATGAGGTTGTGCTTGCGTTCATTTTCTCATCTACTTTCGTATCTGAAACACATCGTCAGTTGTGCTCAAAACGAGTGTTACTACAGTATGTACCTCGAGAGACAGGAGCAGGGGAGTCTCTTCCGTTACTTGATAGGGCTTCATTGGCGGAACGACGAATCCATGAACTAGAACCGTAAGTCCGTCCAACATAGCCGACGGATGAATCAAGCAATTTGGCAAAGATGTCCTAAATGACATTTGGTTGATATTCACCAAAAATAGACTGCGGCCCATACCTGTAGTTCTTTGCGTATACGTTTGTCCTCCATCGCTGTTGTCTGTGTTATTTTCTCAGCCAGCACAGTCGCACATCTAGCAATGTGAAACAGATCACCTATTTGGCTTGATACATAATATATACCCACTTACCGGAGAGTAGGGAAGGTCTGTGGTTTAAAATCCCGGGTACTACCAGCTATCTCCTTGGCGAGTTGTAAGAACCTTCCCCATACCTGTATTGCAAGAGGTCCTTCCAATCGTTTGAGATATAGCTCAAGATACTTGAACAATACCCCATCAGTCCTTCAGGAGAACAAATACATCAGCATCGAAGCCAACTGTGATCTTGAAAAAAGTGACTTACAAGTCAAGATTTATGGACTGCTTTCGTTTCTCAGAAGATGACATCCGTAAGGATATGCTTTCGCAAATCATATGCACAACATTCTGCGCACTTGACACAAGCACATCAACGAGTTCGAAAGGTGCGTTGGCAGACACTGGGTATTCCTACATCGAAAACAGGGTCGAGCTAGTAAGAAACCGACAAGATGAATGGACTCACAAACATATCTCGGTTCCAGCAGTCCACTATAGACTCAAAGACTTCCACTGATTGAACACGGAATATATGTTCGAGTACTCGGCGACAGCGCGTCCGTGTACGGTTGTATATGAGGGCCAATGATTCATCTCGTGATGTGGTTTCCTCTGGCTCTGTCCATTCCAGTGTACCCCATATGAGGTACAAGACACGAACACCTTCGTTCAATGCATGATACGCGAATGAACGAACCTGAGAACAGGTTTATAAAGAATGAAATGATGAGCTGATGAGTTTCTCACCGTTAATTGATCATCGCTCGACTGCTGAGTAGTATCCGAACTGAAAACATTCGACACATAACCTAGGAGGCCACTACCCTCTACGGCCTTTTCCGCATTAATCGACGCATCATCCTCCATGAGGTTTACTTCTGAAGTGTAGGTCAAGCTCAGCAAGATCAGTCGTTCCAGACCATTGAGCAGCATAGTAAACTCCGCATCAGACGTGGAAGAATGTGTGTCCGACGAAAATTCCTCTTCCCTTTTCGATGCCTTTAGGAGGTCCCTCAAGGACATCAGGAGTTTTCTGCCCACGCATTCGTTGAGGGGTGCCACGACCGCTTGTAACATAGGTTGAAATTGCGGTATAGCCATTAACACAAAGTCTAACCAGTGTTGAAGAACCGATTGATTCGTTGGAGTTATGATTCCATCGACGAGAGTCTGGGTCAGTAATGGATTCATTGAATATCCGCGAGCGTGCTCATCAACATCTCCACTAGTCAGAGACTCCTCCGGACGCTGATTTCCCACCGTTATTCGCCTAGAGGGTTCATCCGTAGCGATGGAGGCAGATATGACCGAATGAAGGAGATGTAGGAGCTTATTTTGAAGAGCTGGTCGATCTGTGTGGATGCAGAAGTAGAGTTTGCCGATGACGGCTGCTTCGACGACGTCGATTGAAACGCCGCTAATTTCTCCGCGAGCGATGATGGCTTGGAGGAGATCTACAACAGTTGATTGTATGACAAGATTTTGGGGATACATGGTGGGTGCCCAGGATATCTTGGGTTCGGCTTGAAGGTAACTGCATGAAATGCTTCGTCAATCTGTTACGGGACAAGGGCCGGAAAGCTCACTGCAATAGAAGCTCAACTAAGACCTCTAGATAACTGACATCGGGGTCTGGGAAACCAGCTAGCAACGTTACCAGTAAACAAGTAAGCCGAATCACCTTACCAGTGGAATATACACAAAAATGACGCACATGCCTCAACCCTAGTCACAAGCCCAGAATGATGGGATCGTTTGATTCCTGACATCCGTGCAGTCTTCACAAAGCCCTGCCCGCCAATTCGTATTACGGATGCCAACATATCGAGAAGGTGATTGATGTACCGCTGGTCGAACGGACGTTCATATGTGAACCCGGGAATCTGTTTACCCTTCACTTTCATGGTCGATATTGACCGGCGGATAGAAGGGTCCATGAGTTCAAACAGAATAGGATCGAGTACGCTGAAAATCGCTAATCCATGGAGAGCACGATCCCGGATGAGTGATAAGCGCGTACCGAAGATATGATTTCAAACTACATCTCATCCAGGTCTCGCCAATTCGTCGAAGGTTCGGTTCCTCGTTCTTCAAGGTGTCCAGTACGATCATCATCGGGACCTTAAACCGGAAGCCAGGAAGCATATTATCCTCTACAAGAGAGGATTGATCACAATTACACTATGGCCACAGTTAATACATAGCTCACCAGTAAGCCTCCAAAGTACACCAAAAGCCTCATAGGACTCTTGGACGTTCCTCGACTCCGATGAATTCATAGCTTGCGCTAAGATGCTCTCAACGTGAGATCTAGTCGTGGCGGCGTCGAGACTCCAGATGAGATTGACAGCGCGAACATGATATACTGCATAGTCCGGTCGAAGATACAACAACAAACAATTAATCATTTTGGACACGGTGGATCGATCATCGACGGAAAAGTTGGGTGTGAGATCAGATGTTTGCTGGAGGAGGACAATGAGAGAGATCGTTTTGTCGACGACGGTGAAGTTTGTCTTCTAAAGAAATAAGAATCAAGAGATCAAATAATTTCGTCAGAAGAGAAAGAACACCTCGGCTTACTTCTTGCAGACTATCCAAAACCACAGACAGCCACCTCTTAGGCTCCCAAATCAACTTGATAGACGAACTGAGTCTACTGACCAAGCGGTCGATCAACGTCAGCGACGACGAGAAAATCTCACGTAGCTGCGCAAAATCGGCGGTACTGGTCCCCGTTGCTTTCGTCAAAGTCTGACCGAAAACCATACTCAAAGTTATTAAGCTCTCGAATGCGGAGCAAAAAGGTACTGTGTATGTTCCGGAGGGAGCAGGAGTATCAAGGTGTGGTTTAATGTCGTAGAAAATGCAAGCAAAGATGTAAGGCCGTTCGGTATCGCTGGCTGTTTGTAGGTCGGACTTGACTTCGGGGCGTGAAAGTAATGTGATGTGTGGTATGTGGAACAGTATTGCTTCGAGGAGGATCAAGCTAGCTTTCATGGAGGGAGATGAGGCTTTCAAAGGTTCTCGTTCGACTTCAATCTGAGTGTAAACGATGTTGATTAAATAACATCCACTTCTAGCAAAGACAGAAGTACCTCGAGAAGATCCACAACAGCAGCGAAGATAAGAGGACAATGTATGGTTTGAATTTCTTCATCTTGGGAGAATGTATTGAGTATGAAAAGGATCATGTCAATAGCCTGTACGCAGAAGCTTTTAGCAAAAAATCATTCACTAATATATAGAACGCACCTCAAATTGTTGATCGCCACTAACAATCTCTTGGAATACAGCACTCAGAAGTCGTCTCCAAATGATATGCGGTTCCACAGCTTCGTACAGAGTATTCGCAGTCATAGATATGTCTTCTTGTCCTCTTGATGTAGCATTCGCCAGAACCTTAACAGCCTTAAACGAATCATAAATCAACACCTCCGACAGTGCAGCTCCAATCTCCCACTTGTCCAGCAATGAGATGAAGATCTTGAACGGCCTAGACTCCGAGTACTCCCCAGAAGGCGAAAGCATATCCTCCTTTAGCGTACTCCGAAGCAATTCCAGCGCGTTATCCTTCAGGTACTCGATCTGTTTCTCGCTCTTCTCGCCTGGTCCCAGCAACCAGGAATATAACCGCCGATTGAGTGACAAATCACGTCGAAGTACAACACTAATAGCTGCCCGCATCAAAATTGACCTGTCTTCTGCTTGTGCCCGTTTGACAGCACTACTATCGACGCGCATAGATTGTAGAAGTAGATCCAGCGCACTCCTCCGAACAAGCAGGTTTTCATCTTCCAAAGCAGACGCAAACGCACGAATCATCAGACCTATATCAGAACCCACAATGGAAGTGATATCTTCCAGCCCATGAAGTTGTGGTAGTCTCCGAGAAAGAAGGTTCAATGCAGTTCCTCGGGCGGAGGGAGTTGTCAACATGACAAGCCAAATGTTTTGGAAGAAGAACGAGGGAGAGACTGTGCCGGATAGTCGATCTAGTAGACTGATGACCTTTTCGAAGAATTCTCCTGTCTCTTCTTCGAGACCTGGTAATAGTGCGAGAATGAAGGATTTCATGACGGGTCGAAGTCCAGCTTGCAGGGGAAGATAGTGTGTGTCGTAGAGATTGAGAAGGGTCGGCTGCTGATAATCAGTAGAAGTCAAGGCTATACTATTCGAGCGACGTACCTTTACCGATGTTGCAGCGTACTCGAAAAAGGGAAACAGACCCGACGACCATATTGGTAAATCACGCTTCAAACCTTCCGACTATCGAAGCATCAGATATTGTGATGACTCTCTAAGCTCCAACTTACTCCGAGGACGGCTAGGATATGAGAATATACATCTAACGCTCTCTGGTGAACTCCAGTTGGTAAAGCGGGGTTTAGACATTGCGAGAGTCGTTTGGCCACTATCAGCTTGCGTGGGATCTCCTTGAATTGCATGTATGCTTGAAACGTCTACTCCAGCGTCGAAATCAGCATGTAGCATCTCCTATGAACAATTTGACACGTACCTTTAGCAATTGCTTGAGAAACGCTATACAGTCCGCCCATTCATGGACATTATCAAACGAATTCAAACATTTCTCCACTTGTTGAGTGTACTTCTTGTATTTAGGATCTGAAGCAAAACTCTGCTGGGCCGCTACTGCTTGCGCGACCACGCCATTGGGATTTGCCATTCAACGTCCAAGATCGCGACGGAAAGAAGTTGATGGGTGGGAAACTTACCACGTTCACTAATTCGTGATGTCTCTCGCGAACGGACTATTTCATGCATAACAGTCTGGCAGGAGAGTTTTGAAGTGGACTAAGAGATCTGGTGGTCGACTAGTGACTACGTGGACTTACCGCAGTCACTTATCAATCTGAATGATCAGCTTTCCAGCTGCACAGCAAAGAATTTAATACAGAGTACATACGATACCATTAGATACATCTTAGTTTAATTTGCACACGACAAGATTGGCCTTAGGTCCTAGGAGTCTGGGGGTCCCATCATATCCGAATCTCCAGCCTCCGAAGAAGGACCTATCGGAATCGGCACCTGCGAGATTCGCATTTTAGAAGGTGCATGAACACTGATACTACCTCCCCCTCCAGCTTCCGGAGCCTGTGACTCTGACCTTGACGGAGCAGCGGAAGTCGACAAGGATGATCCCTTCCCTTTGCCCTTTGCCCTCACAGCGACTGGTGCCGATACTGAAGACATCTTCAAAGACCCAACATGTGAAGGCGAATCACCGATGGACTTCCTCAGCTCTGGATGCGCCTCCGCCTGACTGGCAAACGCCGAATCCTTCTCGCCTACCCAACCTTGAGCAAACCACCTTCCACCTCCGATACCACGGATTTCTCGTTTCGCGACACGCCAATGACGGACTTTGGTACCACTTCGATCAAGAATGATGTTGGGTGCGAAGCCTGAACCGACTTTGGGTGGAGGAAGGACAGGGAATGGTTTTGTTGGGAGAGGGTAAACGGGAATCGGAACGCCCTCTAAATTCATCTCTTCTGTTACAGAATTTTGGAGGGCGGGAGGTATGGGTGCTAGTGGTTCGGGATCTGGTGTCTCCTCTACATCGTCGAAGTGTCCGGCTACCGGAGAAGAGGCCGCTGTCCCAGTCATTCCTAAAGAATGTCCAATGAGTTACCAATAAATGTAAAGAATGTCATGGATAACTACCTTCGGATAATATACCTGTATCTTCAGGCATAGGCGGAGGTAGAAGCTTGATTTTTGTTGTTCTGATATTCATTAAATCCTTCCGTCAATCTTATCACAAAAGAAGACATACTTTATAGTAGCAGGGGGAGCAGAAGCAGACGTCGAAGCCACCGCCGCACTAGACGTCTGCTGCTTCTTCTGAGTAGATGCCTTCTTCGCCGGTGCCTTTTTCTTTCCGCTAATTTTTAACGACAGCGGCTGGTCAGGGCCTAGCATAGTAATCTGCCCTCCTTCAGAAGAAGGTAATCCTGCATCGTGTGATTCCGAATTATTCAAATTGGAAGGGTTGGCCTCAAACCATAACAATGTAGGTGCAAGATTCGGCGCACCGGGTTGTTGCATGACCTTTTCTTTCAACCTTCCCTCTTCTGGTGGACGTTTATCATTTTTCCTGGGTTTTCTTTTCGGAGGTGCTTTTTTCTTTGGAGGTGACCCCGCTGAAGACTCGACAGCTGGACGAGGCGGTGGAGGAAGATCTGATGGTCGAATTGGGTCGTCATCATCAATGAGCTGATCCTCCTGATCGTCCTCGTCGTCCTCTCCTTCGTCGTCACCAATGATAGACCGTTGAACCTGCGGCTGTTGTTGGCGTGCCGGCGGAGCGGTCGAAGGAGTACTGGGCTTGCTAATCAATAGCTTTACCCGCCTAGTGGTATTGACTTTAATAGGTGGTGGGGTGGCTTCTTCGCGGAGGGTAGAAATTTGAGGAGCATCCATATCAACATCTTCGTCCATGGTGGTAAGTGATCCACGAATAGATGTTTTTAGCGCTAGCGCTCCTGGGAAATTTCCTTTCTTTATCCACTATACCAGACTCCCAACAGTACTACCGAACAGTCTTGCTTCAATCATCCCCCGAAGAATCACTGATTCCCTGATATCACTCATAGATCTTCTTATCACAAACAAGTTCATCAGAAAAGCGGCTCGAAAATAAGAAATCAACCAGGACTTTTGGTGGCTTCATTGCAAATAAGGCATTCTGGAGCGCCTGCCCCGGTAAATCACAAGAGACAATGCCAACTTGGCTCTGTACGTGCATACCCAGCTCGATCGCATCACGCTCCCAAGCTCCCAAGCGTATTCGAGTATGTAGCTGAGGCTTCAAGCTTCAAGGCCCTCAAATCCTTGGCGTACCTGCTCAGTAAATCCATCACTAGATCTCCCAAATCAACTTCTACCACTCTCCTGCATGACCCTGTTCCCCAAGCCTCCTTGAAACCAATTCACGGAACATCCCCAATCGCTATTGCAGGCACAAATCGAAAATGTTCATCATGGAGAGCAGCATATATGTGGGGCAAAAGCGGCGGTGAGTCTCAGGAAACCCGGCTCTTAACGAGTGATGAGTCTTGACTCTTGACCAAGGTTGTACATTCCGAATTCGTAATATCGCACCATTCGGCGTAATGAAATGGCTTTTGCGGAAAAGAATTCCCCTTCAGAGACGATGAAATTCGGTGATCTGCTCAGTAATCTTTACAGTCATAACTTTCATCATTTCAAACCAGACAAAATCCTAAACCGGGGTTTCCAATCTAAGCCTTTCCACGATACGTGTCTCTTCCGAATCTTGAGATGGGAGGAGGTTGCATGTTCAAATACAAGATCATATGGGCCTGCATCAACATATCGGTGCACTATCGGCGCCTATGCCATTACTGCGATAGTAAATGGAGAACGAGATAGATAGCCAAATGCAAATCCGGAACGTTGAAATGTTTTTCCGCATTTTTTTCAGGCTCGTAGAAAGGCACCAACACTAATCAGATTATCAAGCGAACCAATCGTTATGTGAGATGAACAACTGCGAGGAAAGGATAGTCCGGGGCAGACGGAAAAAAGGTCCAAGCGGTTGGAGAACATGAACCAAAAGGTTAGAGTGGTGAGTTCATGCGCAGTCGAGCGACAAAACAGAAACGCCGCATTGGCCCGGGTAAATAGACTTCCTTTGTTAAAGCACAGTCCACAGATGCTTCAACATGAGTCGTCTTGTCTGGCTGAACACCTTTGAGCACGGGGTTCCCTCTAAAGCAGAAAGATCTGTTCAACAAAATCTCGGACTACTTACATGAACGGAAGCTTTTTCCGTCTTTCCGACCTTCGGATTTGCCTCTGTTCTAATAGCCTTAGCCCGCAGGAGGAGTTTCCATCCGAATACGTGTTATATAACACGAGGCTTGCATGCCCATCCTCCTCGGTCTTACAGAATGCCTCATTGATTTGCGCTCAAAGTTATCCCTGGTGGGCGACGCTCCAATACTGAATCAAATGTTTCCCCTCTCCAGGTATTACATACAGCGCACAGCACCGTTCTTCGTTTACAGCCACTGCCAGCCGACCCTCAAATTAAATTTGCAGATAGGATAGTCTCCACTATGAATACCTATCCAGATTGAGCGGAGATCAGCTCAGCTAAGTAATTAACAACTTATCCGTGATAATGTTTGCGCCGGATACTACATCCTTATCGTGACCACCGAACTATCAGTGTGTAACCTAGACACATTACTACACAGCCTAGAAATTCAATCACTTTCATCTTCAAACGCCTTCCCACCTACATGTAAGTAGATGCATACAAGGAAGAAAACTCTGGAAATAATGTTCAGACCCAGTGGATGGGATTAGAACTTGTACAAGGCTATAATCTCTAGCTATATGCATATAGCTACCTCCTAGTCCAATACCTACTTCAAATTCTATGATCTCAGTGATAAGTAGTCCGTCAAGTCCGTCTAGAACAGTTAATCAGATCAACTAGGCAAGTTCAGTGGGTACTACTACCCGATATTACCCCCCTCCTCCAATTCTAAATAGACATAGAACTATCTCTTTCTTGGCCGGTCGAAGTAGTCCAACGGACATTGCTATTCACGCTGCATTTATGTTTTGCAAGGGTCTTTTCGGAGGCAAAGAATTTTCGGCATCTATCACAAACCCATTGGCATTTCAATCCGTGTTGTGCGACTTCGTGACGCATACGATCATGTTTCCGCGAAAATACTTCCGGGCATGGATCAAAAGTACAGGGGAAGGATGATTTAGTGGGAACTCCACGTACCCCACGGCGACTCCAATGGTTAGGATGAAGGTTAGACCGTCGCGATCTGGAATGAGCACGATGCCGTGGTGCTAGTGATGAAGACGATGCCGCTTGTCTGTGTGGTTCGGAGGGATGATGAGGAGTACATTCGTCAACAGCTTCCGGCGGAGAAACGCTTGCTAGATCATCCAAAGATGTTTCCGAAAAATTTGAAGCTGGAGAGGTAGTGCCGCTCGGAGTAGTTGGAAGTGAGGCGGATGATGTTGACTCGGAGCTTGTGCGATGTCTGGGGAATGACATGGCAAAAATAGTAGGGTCTGTCCAATATTGAAAATTATTTGCCACCGTATCAACGCTGTCTTCGTAGTCAGGAAAAGCTGGACTATAACACTGTTTGTTCTCCGATGAGATATCGAGCTGGGAGGGGAGCAAGAGACACATCTGGCTCGGGAGTGCCTTGTAGAAGTGGTGATGTTTGAAGTTGGCTAAACAATGGATTTAGGTCCGACATTTCTCCCGCCCATTGCCCGAATGAAGAGCCCAATGTCTCTTGAAAATCTGATCCTGGTAAGGAAGTCAATGGCTCATCCGTGTGATCTAATCGTGTCTTCAGCTACGCATGTATCATGAGTGTTGACCATACCTTGATTTCTCGAAGTAGACGTCGAGACCAAAGGACTAACGTAGTCGTTTTTTTTTCTTTGGTCTGACAGGGTCTTCGAAATCAGTGCTCTCATTCTCTTGAGCAGCACAATAAATGATGCCAGCCCTAGGCCTTCTCTTGTGTTTCTTCCGAGCCCTTTTGCTTGTCTATGAGCATCACATTCCATCGCCTGAATCCTTCCGTCCCTTAAAGTGACCATGCGAGCCAATGTATGGGGTCGCTTCGATGCATCCTGATTCCTGACTGTTTTCGTAGCTGTTCAGTCCGGGTTCAGATGCTAGATGATTCTTGTTCAGACCCGAGCGCTAGCACCCGGTGGTTACTGGGATGTTGACTGCATCCCCACATTTCTGTCATGTGAAGGAGAATCGTGAACGATAGCAAGATCATTCTGACTAATCAATTAATCAGAATCACTGCCTCTTTCTTCTCTCCTCAAATGCTTCGCGATCAAATTTAGCGACAGAGGAAAGGGCGTCTGGTCCATTAGGAAGTCGGATGTGATTAGCAATGCTAGGTGCAAAGTCCGTTTCAGAAAACAATATCTCGACTCAAAGCTTCGATTTCAGAACTTTTCAAGCATTCTTGGATGGCTGACGCCTTTGTGCACTGTGTCAAAAAGATCATTGCCAAACTCTCAGATCCTTGCTCGAATCGAATTGTCCACTAGCTATCGCCGGCGCATATGAAGATATTTGTGACTGCCGGAATGGTTCGAGGCCGGCTGTGACTGGCACGAGCGGCATGGTCCCAATAGCCAGGGTCCACGCTACCATGGTACCGCCTCTGATGTGTGCCATGGATGTACAAAACCAACACCATTGTGATAGAAGAACAAAGCTGAAAAAAACCCTCTGACACGAAAAGGGGACATTGACACCAAGGCCTCACCCGGCCTCTCGATTCTTCGGAAGTAGATCACAGTCCGAACTCGGAGTCCATGAACAGAGTATTTTTTCGTCTTTCCATTCTAATGGCTTGCAGGAGCAGTTTATACGCCTGCTCCACTTGAAGCTGTGCTATACGTATGCATGAAGACCCCAAAAGAGTCTCCGGTCCAAGGCCAATATCATTAACGCTTCTTGTATCTAATGCGACACCATACCTCATTTACGCCGAACTTTGATCTCTTACATCCATCTGCTACGATATTCCCACGGTTTCAAACCGAGAGGACGTACTTAAAAGATAGGACACGACTCAAGTAGTAGGCAATTAAACCTCTTTAACAAGTTTCTCCAATGAGTTTGGACGAGACACAGAGCTCGCGAGAGCCCAGTAAGCCGCCCGACCCGGAGCGGACCCCTCGAAGCCATCGAACACTTGCCACTGGTTACGTTCCTGCCCGCACACCGTCCCCAAACGACTCTATCCGTTCTGCACCTTCGAGGCGCACCGGATCAAGCACACACGCGTCGAAACCATACGAAAGACAGCACATACAGCCCACTCGCCGAATAGCCGATCTAACTCAAACAAAACGCAGCCAGAGAGACACACTCCATAAATCCACATCAGCGAAGCCCACCACAGCAAATGCCAACCGGAGTGACGCCGAGGCAGACATCAGCGACATGGACTCGGACATGGAAGTCGAACCTCCAGCGAATCAGATCATTGAACTAATTGAGCTACTTGCGTCGAAACTACAAGAGTCTATTCTGAAGAGCGCTTTACCAAGCAACTTCGCAGAGCAAGTGAGCAACCAGGGCCATATGCTAACAGAGATGCTGAGGGGCCTAGGAGTAGGAACTGCGGTGTCCTCTACCTCGGGAGTCGAAATGATCCTCATGTCCCAAATCTCAGCCATCCATGATTCAATAGTGAACGACAAAAAGGCGAATGAGAAGCGTCTCGACCGGATCGAAGAAGCATTGAGGAACCCGAATGGCGGCAAGACATCCCAAGGCCCCTCCCATGCCCCAAACTGGGCCGACGACTCCTACGCTGCACATGCTGCACGCCCTACTCCCAGACCACATCCCAATCCCAAACCCACCTCTACTCCCACCACCACCTCGAAGCGCGATGCAGAACGAGAAACACGCTTTGTGGCATACTTCAATGGGTCAGTTGAACCCAAGGATCGAAGGGAGCCCCATGAGACTGTCCGTCAGATGAACGAACACATCAAAGAGCTATTCCCAAAGTGCAGTAACACCAAGGTAGCAACTGCGAAGTGGAACACAAGCGGTAATCTCGTCCTTTCAGTGCTACCCGGCCAAAAAGCCCAAGCACTGGAAGAAATCTTTCCGTTCCTCTACCCTTTTTACACGAAAACTGATAAAATCCCACAGGACACCAGACTGGATATCGCCTGGAACAAAATCATTGTCGATGGAGTTCCGACAGGCTCAACGTGGACTAACCGAGGTGGACTCGGGACACGACCCCACAAATCCGATGAGCTAGCGATGGAGGCCAAAGCATACAACCCATTACTAGCGGATACGACATTCGCACTTCCCCCGCGGTTCTTGGTCCCACCAGCGGATCTGGTGGGCAAAGCTGAGTCTTCCATCGTATTTGCGACCTACAACAAAGAGACCGCTAACGACATAATCTCACTAGGTTATATCGTCATGTATGGCAAACGGTGCAAGGTACGAAAGTACCAAGACCGATCGCCCACACGCCCACAGTGCCACAAGTGTCACCGTTTCGGGCACATGAGTGAACGCTGCACCTACCAGCGGCGATGTGGCCTATGTGGTGACCCACATATGGAAACGGAGCACACCCTGAAGTGTACAGTGTGCAGGGATGATGCTTCTGTCAAAGGAGTGGACTTCACACTCGACTCACTCATGGAAGGCTCAATCCCAATGTGTCCGCATAATTTGAAATGCGTGAACTGCGAGGAGAAGAGCCTTCCCTCTGAACACCGAGCTGACAACAGGCAATGCCCGGAGCGCACCCGACAGATGGGGTCTGTACGGGATAACAACCGCGCTCCTGGAGCAGGGATGGTGACCTCTTCCTCATCCTCACGGAAGAAGAAGAGACCCACTAAGAGCCTGATGAAGGCTCCATCCCAACCTGCAGCACTCCCTGTTTCGAACAGCTTTGCTGCAATCGAACCAGTGGATACGGACATAGATGCGGACTCGAACATGGGTGGTTTCCATGATTGATTCGAGACCAGCAACTTGTTCACAGGGAATTCGGTTCGCGCAACTAAACGCGAACAAAAAGAAAGGCCCCATAGTCGCGATGCTTAACGCTCGCATTGACGAATTTGATATAATCTTTGTTGAAGAACCGAACTGGTCATTCATCGGAAAGGAGGGGGAAAGCGTCATTTTGGGTGCTGTCAACCATGCTTTGGCATGGACTCCTATCTCTCCGATACCTGCCGCACCAGACTCCGTACACCCGCGAGTGTACGCATATGTGAAGAACGGTCTACATGCAGAAGTCACCCTTCGGACTGACATTATCTGCGACCGGGACATCATGGTGCTGGACATTACACCACGGGGAGGCAAAACTACAACGTACATCCATTACTACAATGACCCTTCAATGGGCCGTCAGCAGATACTGTGGCATCTCCGCACCCTCAACCTCCAGCTGGACCATCCCACCATCTGCACGGGCGACGCCAACATCCACCACATCCGTTGGTCTAGAGGTGTTCCAAGAACCTCCTCTATCACCGAAGAAGTGGTCGCATGGCTTGATGAGCAGAATTTCCTTCTCCTCAATAAGAAAGGAACCCCTACTCACTTCCCACATGATACAGAAAAGCATCCATCAGTCATTGACCTTACATGGACAAATATACATGCGGCCCATTTGGGTGCAACACGCGATTGGGCAATCGATGAGGACATGGCAGCGGGCTCTGATCACATAGGAATACGGTGGGTCCTTAGCTCTCAGATGGACGAGATCGAGAACCCCATGGGAATCCGATACAACATGAAAGAAGTCAAACCAAAAGACTGGATCGAAGCATTCAACAAGGAAATTGAACAGCGGAAAGATAGGTTCAAACTCTTAATCGAGGATGGCTATAATCTCACACAACATGACCTCGATGCAGCAGCAGATGCCCTAACAGACTCGATGAAAGAAGCAACCGCGAAAGTTGCACCGATCCGAAACCCATGTGCGAGGTCCAAACCTTGGTGGGACGGATCGTGCGCCACGGCGCTGAACCGGGTCCAGCAGGCAGAGCGCGCAAAGCGAAGCCACCGAATGGAAAACGGGTTTGCAAGCGAATGGCTAGAGAAGTGTGCTAAACACGAACAAAATCATTTCCACCGACTAACCAAGTGGAAGAAGCAAGAATGGGCAGTCAAAATGGTGGAAGAAGCTCATCCAGAGGATATGTACAGCTTCCGAAAATGGTCAAAAGGGGGACGACAGTATCCAATGCCTGCAATAGATCGCCCGGGCCAGACGCCAGCCACCACCCATGCGGAAAAGTGCAAAGCACTCCGAGATGAGCTGTACCAACCCCCACCGGAACTACCTGATGAGTTCCCAATCAATCTTACTAATACGCTACCAGGTGATATTCCCTTCCAGGATATCACAGACACCGAAGTCGCAGAAGCCATTGCAGATACAAGCAATACATCGGCCCCCGGATTTTCACAACAATCCTATCGCCAGGTGAAGTGGGCCTTTCAATCTCAACGCGACATCATGACAGCACTTTACAGGCAATGTCTCCATATTGGGTATCACCCAGTGACATGGCGCAAAGCCATTGCAGTAGCACTACGGAAACCTCGGAAGCCAGATTATTCCAAACCCCGTGCGTATCGACTAATTACACTACTTGAGTGTTTAGGGAAGATCCTCGAGAAAATTGTAGCTCGTAGGCTTCAATACATGGCATCAGTACATGATCTCATCCCAGCGCAGCAGTTTGGGGGGCGCACAGGCTTATCCACCACCGACGCCATCCTTTCCTTTGTCAATGACGTCCAAGCAGCTTGGAACAGGGACATGGTAACATCTGCGCTAACATTTGATATCAAAGGTTTTTTCGACTTTGTAAATCATGACCGTCTCCTCTCTGAACTACGCAGAAAGGGGATACCTTTACAGATAGTGAAATTTGTCAAAAATTTCCTCACAGACCGCAAAGCAGCAGTCTGTGTAGATGGTATTATCTCTACTCTTGAAGATGTAACTAACGGCACACCTCAGGGATCCCCGCTGTCACCGATACTATCAGCGTTCTATGCAGCGGAACTCCTAGAGACCCTTGAATGCAAATCACAGGAATTGCAGAAAGCACCCGGCTCCGATGGTGAAAAGACGCCACCTCCCAACCTTTTTATGTTTGTGGATGATGGAAAGTTACATGTGTGCTCGTATTCACTGGAATTGAACACGGCAATACTCAGGGCTATATGGATCGAAGTCATTGTGCCCTGGGGAAAAAAGGTGGGATTGTCATTCGATTTTGACAAGCGCGAACTAATGCACTATACACGTCGGAAACGCGACAACAATATATCTCCGTTGATAACCTTTCATGACGACGATGGACAAACAAGAGTGGTAGCACCACAAGCAGTGGTACGGTGGCTCGGGGTATATTTCGATCGGAAACTACTCTTCAACCATCATGTCAAAACCTTGGCAGGGAGTGCAGGTAAAGCATTAGGATCACTTGTTATGTTGGCAAACACAGTCAAGGGCCTATCCCCAAACTACATGTGTATGTTGTACAAGAGCTGTGTAGTGCCAGTTATGACCTATGCAAGTGCCGCATGGTGGACTGGGAAGAAGAGCCATGAGAGACTGCTGGAGAAAATCCAACACTGTGGACTACGACTAATATGTGCAGTCTTTCGGACCACACCAATTGCAGCAATGGAAATCGAAGCATCCATACCGCCCATTCAAGTAGAGCTAAATCGGCTGAACCGCAACTGTGCCCTGAGGTTTAACAAGCTAAGTACCTCTAACCCCATCATACAACGACTTGATGACAAATGGAGAGCAGGACTCCCTCCGTCCCACCCACCAGCAATCCACTACAAGCTGAACCGAAAGGGCAAAAAAGATGAAAGTCGCACGACCCAATTACAGAACATTGCTCGTCTCACCAGCCCATCCAATGAACACATCTTGCCCTTCTCAACACCACCATGGTGTCGAGTAGGGTCAGACTTTGGGCCTCGACTCCGCTTCATACCACCACCGCCCAAATGCAAAGATGAAGACAAGAAAAAGTGCATGGGTAAATTAGTAGAGGACCACAACTCGAAGCTGAGTACCCTCCAATCTCAATCACACAATCTATGTATATACACAGATGGCTCACTAAAGCCAATTCACAGAGTTCGTAAAGCAGGGGCAGGCCTGGTAGCATACCAAAACAATGAAGAGACCTTTAGTCGAAGCATTGGACTAGGGGTACATGCTGAGGCTTATGATGGAGAATTTGTAGCACTAAGCTATGCAGCGGGCATGGCAGCGAACCTCTCCTCACAAAACAATATGCTAACTCACTGGCAATTCTTCACAGATAGTGCCTCAAGCATTAACACAATATTTGACACATCGCCAAAACCAGGACAAGGATACTGCTCAAATTTCTACCGGAAAATTGTGGAGTTCTTGGACATGGACATCACACATACAGTAGAGGTGGCCTGGGTACCAAGTCATACAGGTATTCGTGGCAATGAACAAGCTGATAATTTAGCAAAAGCGGGAACAGAGCTAGTGAACGAAGCCATCTGGGGACGATCACTATCCAATGCAAAACGAATTAACCAAGTAAGAGCAGAGAGGGAATGGAGAAAGATATGGGAATCTCGATCAACCCACGGCCGTTTTGCAGTGGCAAATCGGATTGCACCTTCACTCAAGCCCTCAGAACACCTGAAGAAAACCACACGAGAACTCTTCAGTCGCCTTACACAATGTCGTACAGGTCACGCATTCATAGGCGAGTACTATCTACAATTTGTACCTGGTGAGAATGTTGACTGCCCATGTGGCGTAGAGCTACAGACTCGAGAACATGTCTTGAGAGCATGCCCCAAATATGAGGACTACCGTTACATCCTCAAGAGGATATCCGACAACATCTGCCTAACAGATATACTTGGTACCAAGGAAGGCATCGAAGCACTCACTGAATTCATCAATGAGAGCGGAGCTTTCACAAAGTCAGGCACTCACCGCCCAGCACCAACAGAACCAAACTATACACCACTAGGCATATGGGACGAGCTTGAAATCACGTACCGCAACCTAGCTGGTGAAGGTATAACTCCCGAGGCGGACTGGCGGGAAGAAACTGTGGATTCCGATGATCCAGGGCCAGAAGCAACATAACCCCCACATACACATGCATTTACATTTCACCTGCCAGCACACAAAACCCAGGACCACCGGTGCATCGAGCTCGCAACTCGAGAGCGTGGGTTTTGGCCTCAAGTTGCAGGAGAAGTAACTTGGTGGCTGCCCAAGCCCAGCAAGAGCCATAAAGGCCACAGCGCGGTTACGCCTGCAATGGGGGCTTGGTTTTCCCTAGTGGTCCTTCTCCTAGTAATGGGCAGAGTGTGTTAGGCCCTTTATTCCCTTCATGTCGTTTACATTTCTCTTCAAGGTATGCGTATGCATAACCGAACACGTTAAACAAACTTTCGATACAATATATACTACCTAAATCACACGACCCTCAACTATACCATCCTCCACAGACCTTCCATGCATCATACAGAACCGGAGAATGGAGCTGGGCGATAAGCCAG
>MU823719.1:0-22110 GCA_027921425.1 Lentinula novae-zelandiae | reverse complement strand
ACGGGCAACCTACCTCCGCAGGATTGATAACTCAGACCTACACTGACCAGATCAGCTTTGCGGATGGAACCATTCACAAGGTGGAGTTCCTAGTAACTCGCTTACACCCCATGGCTCCAATTGTGCTAGGACTACCATGGCTACACATGCACCACCCAGTAATTGACTGGAAGGAACTTTGTCTGACGTTCCAGGACCGAAACGTCCGAATCTCAGCAGCCCTTGCATCGGAAATTGTCCAACCAGGTGCTGAGGGAGGTACTGAGGAGCTAAAAAGGGGGGTAAACGGCGAGAAAATACACGAAGGAACTCTCCAACAACCTCCTGAAGCTCCTCCTAAAGCTCCAAGGACGAAGGTGAAGTTGGAGGAAGTAAAGGACGAGGAGTACGAGTCAAGACAACCGGGTCCACATGAATTATTCCCCTCAGAAAGAGATCTAGGGCCAGACGATCCAATCCTTATGGGGATCAATGAATGGCTAGCATTCGTGAGTGAAAGCACGGAACAAGAGGTGGAGGAAACCCTCGAGGCCGGACGATCTGCAATGGAGGCAAGAACCCCAAAACCAACGAAGGATTCAGAAGAGGCCTATCAAAAGTGGAAGAGTAGAGACATGGAACAATCCTCTTCCTGGCCTAGAGCTGAACAAAAAGTCAGGTGGAGGAAGAAAAGGAGGGAGCATGGACCTTACCCCGATCTCCCCACCTTAGACATTGAAAGTCTGAACATACCCAAGATTCTGTCAAGGTCGGGTCTAACTCCCAAGGGTTCAATAAGGCGTAACAATTTCCGAAGAAAGCAACTCATAGCGGGTACCCATGTGGTGGAACGGAAATCAGACCCCACCATACAAGGGAAGCCCATCAGCTTAATAGGAGCTGCTGGGATGGATCGCCTATTGAGGGAGGGAACCCCAGCGTATTTCCTTCATATATCGCCCACAAAGGAAGAGCCCCCTACCGAAGAAATGCTCCGGGCAAACGATAGCAGCTCCCCAAAGGAGGTGAAGCAACCAAAGGATCCTGGGAGTGGGAACCTTAGTCCAGAACAGGGAGAGGTCGTCAAGGAACTTGGAGAAGAAGCGTCAAAGTGCCAGGAGACGGAGGAGTTAAAGAAATCCATCCCCGTTCAATACCAGGACTACCTGGACGTATTCTCACCAGGAGAAGCAAGGACGCTACCTCCGCACCGGCCTTATGATATCAAAATCAAAATGGAAGGGGATGTGATACCTCCCATAGGGAAGCTCTACAACATGTCTGAGAAGGAGCTGAAATCTCTTAAGGAGTACATCGACGAGATGTTGGGGAAGGGGTTCATACGATCCTCCAGTTCCCCCGCGGGAGCCCCCGTCTTGTTTGCCAAGAAAAAGGATGGTACCCTACGGCTCTGCGTCAACTATCGAGCTCTGAACAAGATCACGAAGAAGAACAGGTATCCCCTCCCCCTGATAGGTACCTTAGTGGATCAACTGCGGAAGGTGAAGATCTTCACAAAGATCGACCTCCGCACAGGATACAACAACGTCAGGGTAGCCCAGGGACACGAGTGGAAGACTGCATTCTGAACTCAGTATGGGTCATTTGAGTACCTGGTAATGCCTTTTGGGCTCACAAATGCCCCCTCCGCGTTTCAATTCTTCATGAATGAGATCTTTCATGACATGGTGGACGTTTGCGTGGTGATTTACCTGGACGACATACTGATCTATTCAGACAATGAAGCAGCCCATGAGGAACACGTCAGGGGTCCGAAGGAGGACCGGAAGTTTTGGATGAGTGCTTTTCCATGAGCGCATCTGATTGCTTTGACTTCTCGGAGGATTCTAAAAGCTGTTTACCATATATCACTGAAATCATAGTAGACGCCGATCTAGAGACATTTCAAAAATTGTGAGAAGCAAGTAAATGACTGACATACCTGGCTATCTTTGTGAACAACGGGGAAGATGTGTCATACAACAGTTTGTGTGCAAAAATAACAGCTTCTTCAATTTGAACAGGTTGATATTGTGCACTAGCGCGAGCATTCAGAACTGCATGAGCTGCGCGGCGCATTCGTTGCCATCTACGTATGCCAAGTTGAGCAGAGGTTCAGCAATCTAAGGCAATCTATACGTCGTATCAAGGCACATACCATTTGTCATATCTTATGAATGGCATTGTTATTGCAGACCCAACATATTCACCTACAATACTCTTCGGCTGATCAGAGTAAATTGCGGATCGGCATTCCAAAAGCTCTAATGCCGCAGCTTTGGTGTTCAGAACAACGATGTGTTGACCTGCCAGATGAAGATATGTGATGGAGCCTATGGGGGATGGTGTCAGTGATTGTTGCTAAATTTAAATTATAGAGACCACAAACTGTATTGAGATTTCCATTTATCGAACATGAGCCATATTTGTGATACGGAGGCCAGTTGTAGGGTGTTCCCCAAGATGGGCAACCCTCGAGGACCAGGAGGGTGGCGTGCTCTATCCTTGAAGCCAAGTACCACACGAATGGCCAGGAAAATGAGAGCACTGATGCCAATCATGACTTTCATCGGGAGGGATTTGCCTACGTCCATGTTATAGAAAATTTTTGTTGTTGAAGGATCGACAACGGGAAAGTTAAAGTGCATTGTGAGTTGGGGGGGATCCTTTCCACAAAACATTGTTACTTTTTAAGTCAAACTCCAAGCTCCAAAAGTTCAAAGTTCAAATTTCAAATTTCAACCATAGTCAAACCAGGCTAATTGCCTCCCGCGCATATATGACGGGTTGCTACTAAGTATGAATATGGATCCCAAGTATGAATATAGATCCCAAGTATGAATACGAACCTTATTTTCATATCTTATGAGCTAATCCAACTGCAGGGAATTGATAGAGAGGGGGCCAAAGTTGAGTGAAGCTGCCCAATTGGCGTCAGCAATTCTTAGCAATGCACTTCACATTTGTATAACCATCAGAAAAAAAAACCTTGCAAGACATTGTATTTTTGTGATTCTGTATCGAGAATACAATGTGATAAACTGACAGAGAACTCACTGTGGTTTTACTCCACCCAACTGACTTGTATGTTAACACTACTCATTTCCTCTTAGAACCGCAAAGATTTGGTGAAAGGTGAAATGTACTGTTGAAACCATGCACATAGCGTTCTTGATGCAGAGATCATCCTTGTGATCAACAATAGTGTATACTCGGGCATTGAGAACCCTTGCGGGTGCAGAGATGAGAAAGCCTGGAGGAGACTGGAGGAGAATGACCATTCAGCCACAGAGATGGGTGTTGGCATATCTACATTCTCCAGAAGCCTCTAGACTTATTGAGTTCTTCCCCCCCATACATACATGCAATCCAATACCTTGAACACAGTCCAACCTGAACTTGCAGTCTGTGATAAGGTAACATATGCATACTGAGTGTATACAGTGCGCTATTATGTAGCAGAAGGTTGGAGATATGGAAGAGCTGCTGACGCAAACACATGGGCGTCGGGACTTGCATGACTGTGTGCATCCAAGTTGGGACCTGCATGACTATGGCTGCGTGCCAGATAGAACACAGTGAGCTCACTGATCGCCAGATGAGTACTTCAATGAACACCAACTCATTGAGCTTCGCTGCCTTAAGCCTTTTAAGGGTTTAATGCATTGAGATTCGGAACACTAGTGATGAAAAATACAATCCCTGCATCTGCATGCAGCAGAACATTGATTTCATTACTCCAATCAATCACAAGCATTACCAATACCATGAATACTTGGTTTACTCACCATGTATTGTATTCCTCCAATGAACGTGTTCCTACTACCTTGTATGTACTGTATCCTTATTTATCTTTTGGTTCAGTCCGGGGTAGTCGTTACTTGAAGCTGAAGGTCAAGCAAGAACTCCGAAGATTAGCTCCAAGAAGTGGATCTCCAAAAGAATTAATCCAAAAAACCTATAAAATTTCGCCAGCATTGGACAAAGCAACAGCGACTTGGTGGAACGAGAGATAGATTCGTAAGCTGAGCAGATTTTCAATGCAACAGACTACTCGCTGTCCGGAACCTCAGCCCGATGGCACAAACCAAACATACATACATCCCACCTGCCAATTCCTACCTACTCCTCTCCCCATTATTGCCTCCTCTGGTTTTTGAATCACATAGGAACCGAGATAAGACCGACCAATCGAATGGGACGCAGACAACCAATGAACGATGCATCAGGCTTTAGCCTTTCATGTGTGTCGCGTTCTGGCACTTCCGGTTGTTTCCAATGTGTTTTTCATGGTTATTCATCGGATAGGTCAGGGAGCAACGATATGGGGGCCCGAGAGATATTCGGGAAGGATATTTTTCGGAAAAAGATTCCATGAATTTGGATGAGCCTTCAAATGTACGGTTCGACGACCCTTGAATGTTTTGAATGTTGAACCATGTATCAAAACAGGCTTTTTCAAAAAGTCCTAGAGTGGTTGCACTGTTGACATTCAAGTACTCCAAAGGTTTCTCAACCCCCCTTCCCTAAATTCAGAAATAACAACGATCACTGTGAGGTCTAACTTCTTTTTGCATGTGGTAACAACACTCAGGGAATTTTGATTCAATTCGATTTCTTTGGTTTGGATATTCCACAGTACACTTTTTCTTCAATTTGATTTGAATTTGATTCACACGGGGATTAAGGGATTAGTATTTTCCAACACCAATGACTATTACCTCGTCTCGAGCCTTGAGATCATGAAATTGTGAAATCATGAATTTGGTGTTCCCACCAATACCAACAACTCCTGCACCTCATCCCCCCATTCACATTCGCAGTGGTATCGGTACCGCTCCCATATCAAGCCAAGTTTCAAGAGTATGGCATAAGTAACAAACTTGAGCCATTTCTGGGAATCGAGTGAACATCGAGGAACCAAGTTTCCGTCAATAAATTCTGAGAAAGAATAATTCTCGTGTGATTCTCACGTGGGTTAAGCTGCCCAGCTACCTGACCTTACCGTTCCTAGACCCAAGGCACACTGGAGTCGCAAAGAGTCACGACCTGCGATTATCCGCCGGAGAAGAGAGGTATGGCCTCCGACAAATGAGGGATAAGATTGTGACGAGGATGAGTCCTGGAGTACTTGAGCTTCACTCATGACACAACCAGCACTCTGAGTAATGCTATCCTTTGTGTCTAAGTAATCGACACATTTGAGCAGGAAAACTGGAGAGAGATGACTTTGGAAAGCATCATGGATAATCAGCGCCACTTTTTGTTCCGTCGTGCAACGCCTTCTGCCAATGGAAGGAAAGTTCGGTATATGTTACATATAAAAATGTCATCAGTTGGCGTCCGTCCCTTCATTCCCCTTCTCTTCGAATACCCACCAAACCGCTGGTCAGTCCTTTCTGCACCTTATTCACATTCTTCCCCCAATTGCATAAAAAGACGTTGATCGTTCAACTACAATGAAACTCACTTATCCTTCGAAATTGCACACTTTCACTTGCACGATTGGTTTTCTCTTCATTGCGATTGGGACTGTCATAAACATTGCTGTACCTATTCAAAATTTTGATGCTGTGAGTCAAATCTTTCTTTTCGCCGGGCACTTGCTTACTTTTATCCTTGTGTTCGACACACAGCATCCCTCGCTCAACATCTCCAATGATGAGTTCTCTTCCAGCTCAAACAACTCCAACTCAACATCAATCTACTCCAGGATGAATGCACCTCCAGCCTACACACACATCCCTCACCAAACAAAACCCATCAAAGCATATGTCATAATCCACAGCATCTCCCCACTCCCTGTAGATACCCAGAAATCCCTCGAAGCTGCTATCGAGGAACTACTAGCACCCATGATTCCTGACATCTCCAAAAACATTCAGCACGGGTTCAAACAACCCTCGCCATACCTGAACAGTGAGGATTTCCCAAAAGTCAATAAAATCCCGGTGACCAATGTGCAATACCGACCATACACCTCGCCAAAAAGGATGTATGCCTTTCATCTGGTAGTGAGTGGGAAGTTGGATCTTACACATGATGGAAAGCAGTGTAACTTGCTTGATTGCGAACACTATCACGCGAGGACTGTTTTGCGATTCTTGTATAATGGGGAGATCAGTCAGACGTGTGTGGAGGATGGGAAAAATGAATACACAGGAACCATTTGGGGGAATAACGTAGGGAATGGGGTCAAGGATAAGTAGGTAGAGTTTCGAAATGGGGAGGTCAGCCCAATCACAAATTGGTATGACTCACTAGATACCCGACACTTTTTTTTACTCATGATCACTAGTGCGTTTTCCCAAAGTCCATGATTTCGTGTTTAAAGGATCGCCTGAGAAGTAACAAACAGGCTGGAGGATCTTCATCGTCGTCTTCATGATGTACCCGGATGTCCTGATCTGATCAGCCTTGTTCAACCAATACATATAAATAGTCCCTTGCAATTCATTTCGACTGACCCTGTTATGGATGTTCGTAGTGCGCAACGGGTTTGGCATGGTTCATGCTGAATGTGTACAGCAAGCATTCGGAATGATTTCTTTGCTTCGCTATACTACCTCACTCCAATAGTCTGGGAGAGATGGTATACACTATCTCATCCAGCTTGAAAGGCTCAGATCATGCCCAGATGAGTACTGTCTTTCCTTCCCCGAGTCTTCCTAGGCCTTCCCCTTTGCTCCATCAAGATGTGAGGCAATGACATAAGTCACAGAATGTTCAAAGAACATATATACATGCACACAAGTACTCACAGCTAGTTTCGCGGTTTCAGGTATAAAACCAACCAACTCTAATGTGCAGACCTGTTTATCACCTCACCGCTGGTCAGTCTCATCAACATCACACAAAACAAAACACCGCACGGGTTCTCTATACCTGTTGTAATGCAGCTCCATTCTTGTATATACATCTCTTTATTCTAGACTTCTTCGCGGGTATCTTCTTCCTTGAAAGCATTGCCACCAGACTGGTGAATCCAGGGAGTGTCAGCGAATCCCTGGAAATTTTGCCCCTCCGCTCAAGGATATATCCAAGCAGCGACTCATCCACAAACCAACATCATTGATGATTGCCATTCTTTTGCCTCTGCCTTTTCCAATACACACGATGGAAGCCCAAGTTATAGAGGTTGGGAAAGGGTCGTATAACTTTTAATATTCATTTTTTTTTTTTTGGGATAATGGATTCCTCCTGTACATGGTGGTAAACACTAGGGTGCTCTCCGAGCCCAGGAAATGTTGGGATTTGATTTTGAACCGGGTCCATGAAGGTCCAACAGCAATAGCAACCCTCCCATATTTCGGGCATCTCGATTGGGAAGCTCTGGATCAGGGGGACAGTGTGCTTAAGCTATAGGACGATGCGTCGCTGATAAGTAAATTCTGGTAGTATCACTATAGTACAGTGTACAGTTGTACAGTTGTACAAAGAAAGAAAACAGAGTGAGAGTGAGAGTGATGAGGATCTGGAAGAGATTATTCTTATTCTCCCGAGTTTATTTTCTTCTAGTATTACAATTTACACCCCGAGGAACTCGAAAGAAAAAAGCAAAGAAAACAAGAGAAAAGCAAAGAAAGGCAAAAATTTGTATGACTCACTTCGCCTTATCTTCAGAGACGGCCGGACTAGTTGACAAATAAAGGCAAGCAGCTATATTTGGGCTACATACAGATAGACGGACACAAAAGTCCACTTGGCTTACGTCAGGCGGCCATGGGACCGGCCTCTCATCAGAGCTGTGCAGCAGACACTCCAATATTGGCTTAATGGGGAGGGTGCTCCCCAGATCCATCACCCACATTTGAATACCTACACATATGCCGTGGTCCCCGGGTGCTATGATCGGGTATCATGTGGCCATCACCACATGGCATACTCCACCCCGTGAATAGGGGGTCATGTTCTATCAATGCAAAGTAGAACTGGCAGGTTAGGGGCAGCGGTTAAGGCCTCCCCTTTGCAAGGGTGAAACCTGCTACAAAGTCCTAACCTTTTGGGTTCGAACCCCGAAAGCTGCCTAGCAAAGCAAAGCAAAAGAAAAGAAAAAAAAAAGAAAAACTATTACCAACCAGCCCTCAATAGGTGTTCAGAACTATCCATCACGTACGCATATAAATCAGAGTGAGTGGGGGGAGTGAAATTATACGACTATGAGAACTAAGCAACTATGGGCAACCATGCAAGGCCGGTGGTGGACTACTACTATACCATACCTATACTTTTTTTTTTCAACTACACCCGGGGTGGTAGTAGTACCTAATTCCTAATAACACCCTCCTAAATCCCTAGATCCCTAACTAATCACACCCCTCCTCGGGACGACCTGCACCTGCGGCCTCACGCCCAGCCGCATGGCGTTCACCTCAACGGGGACGGTGTCGCCGACGCGGAGGGCGGCGATGTTGTATGGGGTGTCTAGAGATCAAAGAGGGAAGAGGGATGGGGGAGAGGGAAGTCAGAAAACCAAAACAAAAAGCACAGGCAAAAACAACCCACCTCCTCTCACACCCCTCTCCTCCTCCGTCAACACAGCTTTAATCCCCAAACCGGTGAGATACACCGCCGCCTGCATTTTCTTGGAGTCCCTATTCGTCTCCGGGGGAGCGGTGAGTGTCGCTGTGAGTGTGCGGAAGGGGTTGTTCGCTGCAAGCACCCCACGAGGGAAGTCGAGGAGATGTCGGTTCAGTTCGAGTCGAGATTCCGGAGAACCATTCCCATTCCCATGATTATTCCTCACCACAGCACTCGCTGTGAACCTATACCTCCCTCCTCGCTCCTTCCCCTCTTCTAGAAACTGCACCACCTCCAGGTACCGCATCAGCCACGCGACGCTCCACCACGCCTCGTGCTGCCCCGCGATGCGTTTGCGGAAACGCTCTGCGGCTTGGTTGTGGGTGGCGAAGGCGCGGAGACGGGGGGCGGAGAAGGGGAGGAGGGAGGGGGTGAACGCAGCAACAGCAATCAACGCACTCTTAACCTGCCAATGTACCACCAGATCCGCGTATCTCCTCAACGGACTCGTGCACCGCACGTAACCTTCGTGCGGGGGGACACCCAGTCCCCAGTGGCCGCGGAGATCGAGGGAATACCCCGCGGTGGAGTCGGAGAGGAGGTGGGTGCCGAGGAGGTGGTACCCGGTCTCGGTGTTGGTGTTGGACTCCCAAAGCAAATACCCATCCCCCGTCCTCGCCTGCAACACCCTCCGCAGCCCCTGTTCACTATCAAGCACCGGAGGCTCCGCCCAACGGCGGAGTATAGGCACGGAGTGGTCTCTGCAGAACATGGAGCACGCGCGGGAGGCGAGTTTCATGCATTCGGCGACGAGGGAGCGGGAGTGGGTGTCGAGGGTGTGTTGGGCGGAGGTTTGGTATTGGGAGAGGTAGGGGAGGGGGAAGGGAGAAGAAAAAAAGGGATACCCAGTATACGTATGTGCTTGTCCGTCTCCCTGGAACCCAACGACGTCGGTGGTGTGAGGCCACACCACACCTGTTAATTTAGAAACGGGTCTAGACTGTGTGAACACCCCGTCTCTGAATCTGCGTGCGACGAAAGCTTGGGATGCGGTGTACAGTGCTCGGAGGTTTGCAACGTGGGGTTCCAGGTGCGTGGGAGGATTAGGAGGAGTAGAAGAAGACTCCCCACTAACAAACGGTTTTTCCCATTTCTCCTCCCCAAACCCCAACAGCTGATCGACCTCTGCATAACTCGCCACCACGAAATTGCGCACCACCCCGGCTCTGACCATGTACTCCAATATCTCCCCCTGCGGAGCCACCAAGACCGAGAACGTGAGCGTTCTCTGTTCCCCCCCAGTGCACCCCAACGAGAACCCCTCTCTCTGATGATGCGTGAACGAGCGCGGGAGCATCGCACACGGCCCCTGCACGAAATACATCGACTGTGTCATTTTCTCCGCGTGTTTCGCCAGCGCGTGGGTGGGGGGGAGGAGGGAGGTGGGGTCGGCGATGTGGATGTGGATCCAGAGTTTGGAAGAGGAGGGGTGGGGCTCGACACTGATCCCGTCGTCGAGCTCTTGGGCATTGGTATCGTCGATTACGTACACTGGCATGTCGCCGAAATCGTAGCGGATATCGTGTGCGGGGTCTGTGGGGTAGAAATCTTCTGGACCAAGAGGAGGGGATTGACGAATCCGAATCGGGGGTTGGGGATTTGGAGAATCAGAATCACCTAAAAACAACTCACCGTCGCTCATTGCTCTGAGTTGAGTGAGATCCTGCCATGGAGCTATAGCACCGATATCCACGAGTAGCCGATGAACGACCTCGTCAAAGACATCGTCTACATCCAGATACACCTTTTTCACGATATACTGCACACCGAGGAGATACGGGTCGATCTGTGCGGGGTGTTGGGGTTTGAGGGATTTAATAAGGTGGCGGATGAATATCTGTGCAGAGGGAGACCATTTCCTTGTTGTGCTAGATGTGGACTTTGGGGGAGAGAGGAGGAAGGGAGGGGAGATGATGGAGTGACAAAGGGTGATGAATTCATCTATTTCCTGCGGGTGTCCCTGGTCTCTAATAACCCCCTCCACCCACCTCAACCGCTGCACATCCCCCGCAGGACGCACCCTGATCCTCTTACTCGTCGCATAATCATGCGCAAGCACAAACCACACCGAGTTCGCCACCACGTATTTGTGCGCCGCGAATATCTGGGCAAACCCCGGGTGGCGAACTACCCGGGTGGGATTGTGATTCCGATTTACCGGTCCAAACATCCTCGCGACCTCCTCGAGGGTGGTCTCGCCCCACTGTTCTGCATTGACGGCGCGTGTGAGTGCGTAGACGTCGACCTGGCGACTGAGCAGTGTGTTCATCGCATCCTCCACGTCGCGTTGGATCTCGCGTAGTTTCTTCAACACCAGAACCCGTGCTTGGAGTTGGGGTTGGGTGGTTGCTATTTCTGGGACCTCACCATCCTCCTCCCCTCCACACATCCTCACCACATCCCTCGTCACCACCCCCGGAACAGCAAAATACACATCGTCTTTCGTGTGTGGCCATACTTCCCCCGTGGATGTAAGTGACAAGTACGTGAGTGCCGAGGACGACGACGACGAAGTATACGACGCAGCCAGCACAACAGCATTAATCGCAGTCGTCGACCGACGCAGTTCAACCAACGTTCCCGGTTCCACTTCCCCACCAACCTCATTCTCCCCCATCCCCCGACGGTCAAACGCCATCTTCTCTACCGACTCACCCCGGAGTCGTACCACACTCGGAACCGCTGCATGGGATATCAGTGAACCCACGTTGCTTATTATCCTGGACGGGGTGCTGGTAGTCCGGGGAGGAAGAAACCCGCGTGGCATGTCTTTCCTGCTAGTAGACGACCACCGTGCATTATTATTATTATACCGGCAGCGTATACGTATACCCTTCGAGGTGGTGGTGTACATCTGTGCTCAGGACTTTGGTGTCACCTACCCCTCGGAGAAAAGAAAAACGTTTCGGCGTCTATAAGCACGAGACGAGATAAGATAAGAGAACCGTTGAAGATTCCCTTCGTCACTGAGCTGAGATCCTTCCCACACCATCGCGGCCCGGGTGAGAAAGCTCGAGAAAGCGCTCTTCCTCTCTCTCTCTCCTCAGTACCCACGATGGACGACGACGACGACCAAACATACCTCCTCCTCCTCCTCTCCGACAGCAATCTCCCCACCGGCTCCTTCGTCGCCTCCTCCGGTTTCGAATCATACATCAAACACGGATTCGGTGGTGCGAGCGATGATATTGTTGATGTTGTTGATAGATCCGATGGGAGGGACTCGGAGAGGACAACGACCAAATCCAATGGGACGGAGAGGACAACGAGTTTCATGAGCGATAGTATTAGCGCTTATGCGCGGTCGGCTCTTCCGTTTGTTTCTGATGTGCATCGGGTGGTCACGACCGGAGAGGATGCAACGATCGACGTCGACGACGATGTAGAAGGACCTTCAAACTCTGAGAGATATCTCCAAAAGATCCAAGACTTAGACGACCTCTACGATGTGATGACATTGAACCACGTAACCAGGCGCGCTTCAAAGTCACAGGGTGTCGCTCTGCTTACCTTGTACTCTAAAGGTTTCTCGGAGAGTCCTTATTCCTCTACATCCACGCTACCCTCTCTAGTCACAAACTACAAAACCCTCGTCCGAGCTAAGCGGGCTCCCGGACATCTACCGATCTGTTGGGGAATCTTAACGGGTGTTTTGGGATTATCTCTAGGTGTGTGTACTAATAAATAAATCAAATTGTCCCTTCATGTAATCATTTCTCAACTCGGGGTATATATTCAAGAACGCTCCCTATATCTCCACATATTCCTCCACGCCCGGTCTCTTCTCTCCGCCTCCGTGCGTCTCAACGAGATCGGTCCGTACAATGCCCAACAACTCCTCCTCCACGTCTCGCGAGGGATCATCAAGACCGAGGTGGAGAGGTGTATGAATTTACGCACGGGGTTGAATTTGCGTACGGGGATAAACCCGAGCATGTGCATGAACCCCCACTCTGAACATCAGGGATATCCGCACTCGGAAGGACCTGCGAATACATGGCCTCTAGGTGAAATCCTCGCTGCAAGACATGACTTGCAACACTCGCGAATCTTCAATTCATAGTAGGGACCTCCCCCCCCCGACAGTCACGGTCTCCGGGTGTATCAACAAATTCCCCTCACCAATGACCATATCGCATCGATATCGTCCAGCTTGGCGTGCTCCATCCTGATTCCTGCTCCAAGTATGGCATCTATCTTCCTCCCATTCTCAGTCTGTTTTTTTCAATTCACGTGACACGCATCACGCGTCACACCGTCGTCGGGGCTGAAAAATGATTCTATAGCACCGAACCAGCACCGATACATTACATACATACCACACGGCTGCAACCGTTCTTTTCCAGGATTTCATTAGATCCGTTTCCAAAAATTTCTGATAGATGATATTTCAATGATTTGTCGTTTATTCTTTGTAAATATTTGTATGGTGCACATCACTTACCTGCCACTACTCTGCGCACTAGCGTGGGGATATTACATAAGCGGCAAATCGCCAGCTCACTACCAGACACGATGTGATTACACATAGAATTACATGTGGACTGAATGAAATACATGTAGAATTAATGTTGAAATTATTGTGCTATAACATCTGCTAACCATAATGCAAAGAAAGCTGCTGCAGCTCGTGCTTGTGCAGGCTGGGCATGACAACATCTGAGGCTCAGGATACTGCCCAAGCCAGACCTGCAACCCCGAGATGTCAGCAATGAATCTGATTTGGAAGAGGCTGGACTGGCCTTGAAGATGACCTCGAGGAGCTTATTCACTGAATCACTGGCAATATATCAGTAGATAAATATTACTATATCAGGGAATTACAATATTACATAATATTACCATAAAAGGAAACGGCAAAAATGGCCCCATGATTTTTCTGAAATTCAACTTGTTCCAAAATCCCTATAGAGCATTTCATCCTCTATCTATTTACTATCTTTTCACAAGAGGAACAAAGGATTCATCTACTCCTTGAGGCTGCTCCCATGCTTGTGCACAGGTAGTGGCAGGTAGGTGACGTGCACCATAGAATCATTGATTTTTGAAAATTTTCCATGGATGTTCTGACAGAATGAGGAATCTTTGACTTTTTTTTTTTCAAAAATCTAATGAAAGCCTTATTTTTGAAAATCCCTTCCTGCTTGCTGGCAGTTCTCAGACCAGGCAGAAAATAAAATTTTCAACAAGTGGTCAGATGACATTGACTTACAAATTCCCATGTAGTGAAAAATTTTCACCCCCCCCCCCCTCTTTTCCTCCTACCACAATGATGCCAGTCCACTTGCACAGCTCTCCCTGGTTTGTCAAGGCCTCAACAGCAGCTTTAAGCCCTCAATCTTGGCCTCAAGCCTCTAATGTCAACCTCAATACCTCAGCATCAACTTCAAGGCCTCACCAACTTTAAGGACTCGACATCAACTTCAAAATTTTACTTTTCCTCTTATATTGCCTGCAAGTCCATATTATATTCTTCAAGTCAAGGATTGTCTGGCATGTCTGTGGGTGCCTACTACCTCTCAAATGTCGGCACTCTCTCTAACATCAGTCTGATATACATGTAGGTAGTGTAGTATATAGATATTGTGCAATGAAATCTTCGTTCACTGGAAAAAAGGATGAACCGGTTTGAGCCAGTTGAATTGAAAAGAACCAATTTTCACCAATTTTCAGTAGTGTGCGGGTTCATATGTGCCATCGTTTTATTCAAATATTTTGAAAGGCTATGGATAGATTGTTGAAAGTGCTCACTTTTGAAAATTCAGGCCAAATGTGTGCCTGCTCGTTCTTGGAAAAATTCCATAATAAATTAAAAAGATTTTCAAAAGGAAAACTGATGAAATTCTTTCAAAGAACCGTGCCGCAGTAGGGCTGCTCAATTCTAATTGTTTTGTAAGTGATTTAAATCACTCGCGAAATTTAGAAGCAGCCGATGATGCCAACGGTGCTTACATGAGGCACAACGTCCGGAGCTTCTTGGTCTCAGATTCAGACACCTCACAGATGCCTCATGCACCCGAAACAATGACAAGCTGTGGGGAAAACCCTTGAACAAGCTGGTGATGCCCTTTCTTCTCTTGCTATATCTCTGGAATTGGACCAAGCTCTTGTGCCTCTCACCCTGGACTCCAACTGGTTGAATTCAAATGCAATTGACAAGGATTCTGAGGACATCGAAATTCTGAGGATGACAGGAACAGCAATTCACACCGTTGGACTCGGACTAGCCAATCCTTATTGGGGTAGAGGGAGGAGAGGCTGTTATTTCCAATTTCCCAAGTCTGAAGATTTTTTCTCAACAAGTCTCAGATGGCCAGATCGTTGGTTTCAACATCGGTACCAGTGTGTGATGTTCTTGTTCTCACAGTGTCTTTCTCTGACTTAATCTTAGAATGGGCTACTCAATATTCTCAAGACTTGTCCACATACTTAAACACAATCCAGTTTTTCAATCCACAAGCAATAAGCCTCAATGCCCAGTTGAGGAGCAACTGGCTTGTTTCCTATGGAGATATGGCACCCATGGTTCAGACACACTTTCAACAGCTCAGAACCTCTCTCTAGGTTTTGGCAGTGTTTGTAATTACTGTGACCATGTTGTATTAGCTTTACAACGCCTCAGAAATCGATTTGTGATGTGGCCTCACAGGGATGGCAAAGATGTAATATCTATGGCATCAAGGAGCATTGCGGGTTCCGTAACTGTCTGGGCTCAGGTGATGGCTCTCTTATCCGGCTTTTAGCCATGCCTATCATTCATGGATCACTCTACCTATGCCGCAAGAAATTTGCTGCTGTAAGCTCTGGTTTCAAACAATCTCATTGTTACTCAGGTGTTTTTTAGGTCAATGTTCAGACAACCATGGATCACGCACTCCGGTTCACATCGTTTGAGATGGGTTGGCCAGGATCAGTATCAGACATGACTATATGGAAGAATTTGGACTTATGGGCACGCCGCCGAGACTATTTTGCCCCGGGTGAGTACCTCCTGGTTGACAAAGGTGTATTGCCATATCAGTATTGTGTAGCCTTCACTCATGACCTGTTCTAGGATATCCTACAACACCATATTCCGTCCATCCATTCAATGAGCCGGAGATTTCGGTGGCAACTCCTGTTGAGCAAAAATGTATGCGAACTTTCAACCAAAGACTTTCTGGTGAACGGATTGATGTTGAGCATGCATTTGGCCTTCTCAAAGGGCGCTTTCCATCACTGAAAGGACTGGGAACGCACCGTGACATCCAGGATACATACCGGGTCATTGAAGCTCTCATGACCATTCATAACATGTGCATTGATTTTAACGACGCTCCGCAGTATATTCCAAATTTTGATACTACTGACATGTTTACCAACATTGAGCCCCAAACACTCGAGGACTTAGAGATCATTGGGGAGAGAGTTGATGGAAATTCTGCAATTCCTGCACATGAAACAGAAGCTTGGCTACTGGACAAGGGATGTGAAATTAGGGCAGCAATGATGAATGAATTAATTCCAGAGATAGTATAGTATGGGCAGAATAGAATAAAAATTTCTTTGAGCCTTTTACGCAAGAAGAATACTCAAAAGTGCATTGTTTGCAGTGTCCTTGAGTGTTTCCGTTATATTTGGCATCCGAAGAACAGCCTGAGCTGCATCAAAACACTGCTTGTCCTTCTCCATTACCTGCTTTGTTTTGTTGAGTTTCTTTTGATATTCCCATTGCTCTGCCTCTTGCTCCAACCGCTGTTTGTCCATTTCACGTTGTGCCAGCTGCTCTTGCTGCTCACACTCCTCTTGCCTCCTGCCTCTCGTTTCTCCTTATCTTGCAGTAGCACTAGCTGAATTTTACTTTGTGCAACATGTTCATTGAGATACCCACTTTGCTTAGTAAGGAGTTCGCTAGATGCAGTTGCAACACTAACCCCAGAGTTCTTCTTCAACACTTTCGATGGTGGTTTCTTCAATTTTGTAGATGACTGGGGAGCAGATAACATTGGTGGAGTAGGAATGGTTGGTAGAGGTTCGGTATTAATATAAGTGGGAGATGGGGGAGCATCATAGCATCCACTATCACTGTTATCTAGAGTGGGACAGCCTGGACTTGGTGGCCATTCACCATCATCAAGTTTGAAGTTGTCGTTGTCATGGGACTGTGTTTCCTGGATGACCAGATCATCACCAAATGCTGACATCTCATCAAGTTGATTGATTTCTTCATCCTCATCTGCAACTTCATTGTCAGAGAGTAGACTACCTGAGTGACGTGGGATAGGGCAGTTAATATTTGGACTTTCATGGTATCTGACAATAGGGTTAGTGACTAGATCAGATAGACAGTATAAATAAAGCTCACCGATTGTCAAACAGTTGGAACCAACCCTTTGAATACCACTTCTCAATATCTTCCGCTTTTAATGTTCCAACATCTTTGCCTGTCTCCTTAGCTCTCGCGAGCTTTTTACGGTGTATTTGCATCTCCTCTGAGTCACTTTCCTTGAATTTTACCCCAGTTGCTTCATCACCATCACCTCCACCTCCAGTAACTGATTCGAAAATACAGATGTTTTTATAGGTTCTGAAGGAGTGGTCCCAGAGTCCGACAACACTATTTGCACTCTTCTCAGGGAATAGTTCTTCAGTTATCTTGATTATACACATCAGTCATTGGTTTGTATAAAGCACGAATGAAATACTTTTTTGAGTGCCGGGACTTTCCATTGCTTGAGCTTGTCAAAAGTTTCATCCCAATTCGGCCCAAGAAGCCTATCAAAAAGCTGGCTCTTTGCAATGTCCGACCAATTGTTACGATTACTTCTTTTCATCTTATCTTTTTCCTTATCTTGTCTTATCTTTCATCTCTTGTCTTATCTTCTATATCCTTTATCTTATATCCTGCCTTATCTTGTCACCTGACCTATTATTTATGCTTACTGATACAACATGCGCTTTTCATTTACTTATATTAAATACAGCAGTCTCACAACACATATATAGCATGATGATCGAGCTTTCATTACTTACATGTTGCTTTACTTATGTACTACTCATGTTTACCACTAACCCAGGGTATTGGGCATTACTAGGGCAGAGGGTTGTTTACTTGTATATAAGCTGTAGTTACTTGCTGTATTTCCTTAGCTTTGATCTCATCTATTCTACTTGGTTTAGTCCAGAACTTTGCTTGCTTCCTTTATTGCTTCGCCATCTAAGGTTTTCTTGAGTGTGACATCTGGTAACACCTGTTACTAGAACCAGTCGCTGACACCAATGAGCTTTTGCTCCATCCTTCTTCAATGCACCCCCTTTTGTTGTCATCCCACCTCTTTCTGACACACTTTGCTTGCACAGTAATGTCTTCATCGTATGAGTGCTTGTGAGATTTAGATGGTGATGGTTGGATAGAGGATAACGGTGCTCGTGTAGGTGAAATGAATGCTGTAGGATTTGGAATAGCAGTGTGGGAAGGGTATCCAGGAAATGGAATTCTGGGGGTCTGGTGTACACTTGGCTTGGCTCTATTGGAGTGGGCAGATACCCATACATGTACATTGGGTATGGCTGTTGGCTCGCAGTTGGTGTTACAGGTGGTGGACCATTGAAGGCAACTTCATCATGTTGGTCACTCGCACTATACATATACATGTTTTCAAAGAGACGCAATGCATAATTTGAAAACATACACTTGGGAGCTAACTCTGTTTGAGTTCATGGACAGAAAAGTTTACAAACTCGATATACTAAAAAAGTCTGCCCGCCCAACACTTCTACCATTGCCCGGACATCATGCCTCATGTAAGCACCGTCGGCATCATTGGCTGCTTCTAAATTTCACAAGTGATTTAAATCATTTACAGAATGATTATTAAGCAGCCCTAGTGTAATTGATATAATTCGGGGGTCATAATGCAAATGAATCATCATGATGGCTGATCTTGATCAGCGCTTTCAGCTTTTGCTTTTTTCTACATACACATCTTCTTCTTTCCAAAGTTATATACATACCCCAAAAATCAACTTCACTAACACAAAGAGTAGAGAGGAGCTTCCCTTTCTTCATCTTTTCCTTCTGCTGTGCTGCTGTGCAGCCATACCATAGAACAGGGGGCTGGCTCTTTCGACTGAAACAAAACAAAACAAAACAAAACGAGACTAGTAGCCTTGATTCAAATTTTCTGTAACTTTCTTTCTTTCTTACTTTCACCGACCACTCCTCTTGTATGACAGGACTTGAATTACTTGAAATACTTGACGAGCTTCAAGTGCCGTACTTGACTTGACCTACCACACCTCGAATAACCATGATTTCTGTTTCACCCTCTTCCATTACCCCATTACTACAA
This sequence comes from Lentinula novae-zelandiae, assembly GCA_027921425.1. Lineage (NCBI taxonomy): Eukaryota > Fungi > Basidiomycota > Agaricomycetes > Agaricales > Omphalotaceae > Lentinula > Lentinula novae-zelandiae. The sequence goes on along the minus strand of MU823719.1, from coordinate 3,220 downwards.
CTACCCCACAAACACAGGGTCCAGGTTCGCAGTCACTAGTCACTTAAGACTCGTATTAGGACCTACATGGTCATTACCATGTTCCTGTGACTTCTGCGGACTCCTTCAACACTTTTGGATATTAGCGGTGGGATATGGCTTCGCCTATTCCTACCCCGCTGTCTCTGTTGCACGGAATATGGGTATTATGGTTGGTTGGAGGTGCTTCTAGTGCTGCTGGTGATGATGACGATGATGATGACGAAAAGACCGCTCACTCAAATTCTGAGCAGTCCAGGCGCACCTACTTTGAAATTTTCATCTTCTCTGTCACCGCCCTGTTTGCCCCCCTGGAAGCCTGCCAGGCACACTGGCAAGCAACATTAAGAAGAGGACTCACTAAGACCGATGAGTAAACAGACAAAGATCTTGGATTGAGAAGATGAGGAGGATACAAGTAAGTGATGATGGTGGTGGTACCAGAGAGAGCGGTACTACTGTATAGTACAACAATATATACTCTAGGGTGAGACCCATGACGTAGAAAACACATCTATGGTAATCATAGGAAGTCACGAGGCCGTGCTTCCACTCTCCCCTTCTCTAAAACATGCAGCAGGTAGCGGAAGATGAAAACAAAGGAAAAAAACAAGTACACACACAGCCCCAACCAGGAAAAAATGTAAGTAGGATAAGTAAAACCAGCGCCTTGTCCCTTGGACGCCGCACCTAAGGTGCAGAAGGTGAAGAAGACCAGACCTAGCCATCCACCAGTCCTTCCCACACGTCAAGGGCTCTGCATTCTTGCAGTGAGCGACCTGGTTCCCAGGAATTGAATTCTGGTCCATAGCCTCGCCAATGGACGAGGTAACGGCGCCCCCGGCCGACCTTACATTCATCCAGAATCTTGTTGACCTCGAGCTCCAGCAATCTGTCGGCCGTAACAATAGGACCTGGGCGAGGGAATTCACGGTTCGGGAAGAGATCAGGGTCGTTATCAGTGTATAATTTGAGTTCATCAGCATGGAAGGTGGGGAAGATATTCAGGGAAGGGGGTAGATCCAGTGTGTAAGCTGAAAATTGAGGGTGAACATCAGTAATCATATAAGGTCCATCATATCACGGGAAAAATTTAGTGGCTCTTTTCTCTCCCTTTTGCTTGTATTTGTTCTTCCGGTGTTTTGTTTTTAGTAGTACTCGGTTGTTTAGCTGAAAACTGGGGTCAGCACGGCGGTGGCGGCTGTGAGAATGCACCTGGTCCAATTTAGCTGATAGAAGAGAATCTTGAGCCTTGAGAACATCAATCTGGATGTTAGTGAGGAAAGAGTGAGCATCAAACTCATGTTCCGTAGACTGGCGGCAGTGTGGGAACCAGAGGGGGAATCAAACGAGGTGAGAACCTGCTTCGTAGTTGGAAGCCCAACATGCCAATGGAAGAGTTGACAGTATTTATGATTTCAAAATGAATCCGCGGCAATGCTCATTTCCAACCTTTCTGGTTACGTTTGACATGATAGCAAAGCATCTGAACCACAATTTTGTTGCTGCGCTCACTGGAGCCATCTGACTCGGGGTGGTAGGAGGTAGACATGCATAGTCAGACGCCGGACAGCAAATGAAGTGCCTCCCAAAACTTCGAGACAAAGAGATGGTTCCTGTTAAGATCATGTACACCGTATAACCATGCCAGAGGCCACAAGGTGTCTAAGTGCGGAGGGTTGAATGGGACAGTAGTGAAGTTATTAACAACACCGCTGTTATGCCGTTAGTCCCCAGAGATCGGGAGTAGAGAAGGTGAGGACCAGGAGCAGCCAGGTCGGAGCGGCAGTAGCGCCAACGACGGGGAGCGGACCAAAGAACTTTATAAGTCCTAAGGTTAGAGTAAGGAAGACTTCAAGGCGACAAGCCTGAAGACTTAGAGACAAGAGAGGAACAACCTAAGTCGAAGAGGATAATCTAGGTTGATAATTAAACTGAGGACTACAGTATCGTACAGGCAGTATTTATATCTACGGATTGGCGCATCGGGGCGGAGCGCCAGACTAACTACTAGGAGTTATACATGTAGTACCTACAGGGTCGAGAATAAGACAATAAGGAGAGACTAAAATGAATGGGTATGTGTAGCGAGAAAGAACAATAGGAAGAAGATTACAATAAAGAGTGGATCTCGGGATACCAAGCGGCAAGGCGGGGCACTGAGGCATGGACTTGACAGTCCCTGTCACACACAATGTTGTCTGGTAGGCCGTTTTCGCAGTACCAGGAATCAAAAAAAAGTTGGGCACATTCCATAGCAGTGAGATCAGTTCAACATGGCACGGTATGAATATCTGCACCCAGTCGATTGGTAATGGTGAGGATCCAGTTGGATCCAGTGTCTTCGGGCAGTGGTCCAATGAAATCCATTGCAACCAAGGAGAATCTTCGGTCAGGGACAGGTAGAGGGTGTAAAGGACCCAATTTCTTCTGTGTCGTTGATTTGTTCCATTGGCATTCATTGCAGGCCGGTATGTAAGCTTTGAGAAGGTCTTGTCGCATGTGCGGCCTGTAGTAAGAGCCACGTAGGGCAGCATAAGACTTGTCAAAGCCAAAGTGGCCAAGATTATCGTGTGCCAGACGGAACAGCTCCTCGCGCACGTTTCCAATGCGCGGAATGATCAAGCAATCACCAATATACCAGAGTTTTGAATCCAGATCCTTGTGGACGAGAGGCATGCCTGACGCCATGGACGGCAGATCCTTGCACCAAGTCTCCATTGCGTAACCGTTGTGGATGTCATCCAGCAGTGAGGTGTCATGAGAAATTTCCAGCGTTGTCGCAATTGGGGGCGGAATAGCAGGCATAGGTGAACAGGCCAAAGCATGAGCACCCAACCAAGTAGATTTGGGGAGTATACAAAGAATCGGGAGATCTAAATCATCAGCAGAGTCGGAGCAAAAAGCATAGGGATGTTGAGAAGCAAGAATAGCTTCCGCGGAGTTATTGAGGTGAGTGCGTCCCTCAGAAGAGTCAGCAGGGACGCATAAATCAGAGCGGCAGGACAGTGCATCTGCGACTGAGTTTTTATCACCTGAGACATATACAATTTTGCAGTCAAATTGGGAGAAGAACTCCATCCACCTGGCCTGGCGCCGGGATAAGTCGGGCTGTGAATGGAAGTTTTCAAGTGTTCAGTGGTCAGTGTTAAGATCATGTACACTGTGTAACCGTGCCAGAGGTCACAAAGTGCCTAAGTGC
>MU823718.1:3213-24759 GCA_027921425.1 Lentinula novae-zelandiae | reverse complement strand
AATCTACCCTAAGACCTATTCTGACCCAGGTCTTACATGAGGGTTTCGTAGTCCATCCATGATCTCTATTCCCAATTGAGCAACCACAATTTCGTTTTCCACATCTGTATATTCATCAAAAACAAAAAACACATTCATCAAGTCTGCGCCTGCCTGGAGTTGTGCTATTGATCAGGGGAGGAAGTATTACAGCGTATTCAAAAAACCTTGTCAGTAGCGTAAAAAACGAGATAAAATAAAATAAAATCGAAAAGGTACCCGACATTTTAGCCGACCGCTTGGAGCCGCTTGGCGAGCGCGCTGTCACTCGCGCCTTTCAACAATGTAGTATGATCGTGGATCTTTTGCTTCTGAGGTAGGACTAACAGATATCGATGCTGATGCCTCTGGAGAGTCTGACCATGCCGGGAGGAGCTCCATTGACATTGTGATCTTGAGTGGACTTATTACCCTTTGTTACCTCCACCCTCTTCCACCACGGAAGATCGTTGTCGAAAGGCGTGAGTGACAGCGCACTCGCCAAGCGGCTCCAGGCGGTCGGCTAAAACGTCGGGTACCTTTTCGATTTTATTTTATTTTATCTCGTTTTTTACGCTACTGACAAGGTTTTTTGAATACGCTGTAAGTTACAAAAGTATAATTCGGGTAATTGGAAACCAGCACTTGCTTTTGCTAAAGTATGGATACGCCAATGAAGCTAACAGTGCTAAGGAGACAAATAACCATAATCATGGAAATCAACAAAGACATTAATGTCTGGAACTGGGACTAAAATTATGCATACCAAGCTCACACTTCTCGAATGCATTTTGAGCTTCGGGAGAGAATGGTTGAAATCCTTCTAACCATAATCGAGAGTCATGCTTGACTTGATCATAGTGTACATTGAGTATACGCATCCAAGGCCAATGGTCAAGTGTTTCGGGAAGCTGGAGGTGCATAGCGCTTTCGATGGATTCATTCAAGCATGCCTACATAGAAGCATTATATACTGAACACTTTTACTTTTTTTTGATTTAGAGCCCGGGGAACTGTACGCCTGTGATGGAGGACGAGTCAATGGTATGGATCTTGACTGGTCAACATTTAATCGCACCCAAAGTCCACTATAAGGGAGAGGCTGCCAATCGTGGAAGATGACGACTCACTGCAATAGGTACCATGCGCCCTGAAAAACCTCGAGAAGCATGCAATGAATACCACTTATCGAGGGCTCCGGATCTCAGTGATTAAGTTTGAGGGTGGTGTATCACATTCCAGAGTCCAAGCACTATGGAGATAGTGTAAAGTCCATCTGTGTCCGGTAGGATCTTGCGGAAGAGATAGAATGAAGAATTAGATTGCGATCCTGACGAAGGGCAACTCATAACACATACTGAAGAGCTGTTTGCCTAAGGTTGGGCAAGCAACATGAACTCCCGGGTGTTCTAAGGTCTAGAAGAGCTGGATTCACACCGATGAATATGCGTATGGCGCCCGCACATGGCAGGGAATCGAACTGTGTAATAGACCCGCAACAACAAGTAACAAGCCTGGGAGTACACCCAAGTGAATGCCGTTGTTATTCTCTAACCTTTTGCAAGATTATAGAGACGCTGTGCCCTTATTCTAGGCCTAAGCTCCACATCACACCGATGATGGTTGCCTGTCTTTACTAGTTCAAAACTTCAAAACAAGAATGCAACCATTCACAACAGATCTAGGAGACCATCCTCTACTAAAATAACACTCAGTCTGAAACCAATCGATTGATCGAGGCCTTGTCAGAACTAAAGTGTCTGGCGCGAGGATCTCGAAATGAGATTTTTGTTCACTTTGTGCCGATAGGGATTCTAGTAGTTGTATGAGATTTCAGATGACACTTGCATAGAGAGGGGAAGTAATCTCACTGCTGTCTGTATATCCAGTGCAGCAGGATTGAACGTCTGGACCTTCATATATGCCGTATATCATTCTGGAGCTATTGTCCCTGTCGTGGTTAGCTGAAGAAATAGATCAATAAGTCATGTGCCTCATATTTCGTCCTCTTGCCATTAACCCATGTCTGTTTTACTCGAAACTTCGCTCGGTGACCTCGTCATCGACCTCGAGGTGGATCTATGTCCAAAGACATGCGAAAATTTCCTCAAATTGTGTAAATTATACTACTATAATTTAAATGCATTCTTCAATGGTGCGTGATTCATGCTTGAAATTCTGTGACCCAACTAACCAAGTATCTTACAGTACAAAAAGACTTTCTCGCTCAAACCGGGGATCCCACAGCAACTGGGACAGGAGGAGAGTCTATCTGGTCATATATAAACAACAATTCACAATCATCCACGAGAACTGTACCGCGTTTTTTTACTCCCGAAATTCTTCCCAAACTCAAGCACCAAACCAAAGGCACCGTATCAATGGCCGTTGCTCCCCCGTCTGAATCCGGGGCTTTAGGCGGCTGTGCCAGCCAATTCTTCGTCACTCTCGCTGACAGCACGGAATACCTCGATGGAGTCCACGCCGTATTCGGACATGTCGTCGAAGGACTAGACACTTTAGATAAACTCAACGAGGTGTTTGTGGGGAAAGATTTCCGTCCAATGAAAGATGTGCGGATACGTCACATCGTTATACTCGATGACCCATTTCCTGATCCTCCTGGGTTGGAACCTTTGATTCCATCAAATCCACCGACGAAGCCACCGGATGCTGGTTCGAATTCGTTCTTCGGGATTGGTGAAGATGAAGATCCGTTGGCTACTTTGCCTGAAGAGGAAGAAGAGAAGAAGCGCAGAGAGGCTGCTGCGAAGAGTTCTGCACTTACACTGGAGATGGTTGGTGATTTACCTTTTGCGAATGTTCGTCCGCCGGAGAACGTGCTATTCGTCTGTAAGTTGAACCCAGTGACGAGAGACGAGGATCTGGAGTTGATTTTCTCGAGGTTTGGGGTTATAATGAGTTGTCAGGTTATCAGAGACAAGAAGACGGGGGACAGTTTACAGTATGCGTTCATCGAGTTTGATAAGAGGGAGGATGCGGAGCAGGTTTGTTTCACTCGACTGGCTCTACTCAATATATGCACCGACCATCATCCCCTTCATAGGCCTATTTCAAAATGCAAAACGTTCTTGTAGACGACCGCCGTATATGGGTCGACTTTTCGCAATCGGTTGCTAAAGCAAACGACTACTGGTCCAACGATATAACTCGCGGTCCCGGGAAGAAGCGAGGACTCGGTTCTGGATTTGGTGGACGTGAGGATCTGGTTCAGACAAGGCGGTACCGTGACGACGGCCATGACAGGCGGGAAAGAGGAGGGCGAGGAGAGTATGGTATGGTCTTCGATGTACCATCTAGCGATTCGCGGCGGAAAGACCGAGATAGAGATTCGAGGAAACGGAGTCGTAGTCCGGAGAGAGAACGGAGACGGAGTGCTAGTCCAAGGCGGAACGACCGGCGGGATAGGGATAGGGATTATGAGCGGCGGAGAGACAGGAAGAGATAGCAGCAGTCAGTAAATGAATGTTCAAGCCCTCGTCCCTTCAAATGGTTTGTACCGACGACTCTGTATCTTTTTGGTATCGTTTAAAACTCTGATCAGATTCAACAATGTCTTCGAGAAGATACTCTGATGACAATGACCCGCGTTCCGTTTGACGAAAGTTTACATCCTGCTCAATGTAACTTTTGTGCGCCATGAAATGTGTATGTGCATTGTGGGCGATGTATGGGCGCGCGCGCGCTGCATGGCGCTGTCCAGTATCCTGATTACTCTTTTATCACGAGCCTCCGTCGTGCCTACCGTTTTCGAAAATCTCACTGCTGACGAGGCTCTCTCAGCTGCTCGATCCTCTGCCGGTGAATACTACTCACAGTCTCCACTCACCTCTATCGTCCCTCACGATGACCAAGGTTGTGGTAGCTCTACTTTCGTTGTAAACTACGCAGACGGAACCAAAGCCGTAATCCAACTTCGCGATAGCCCTGTCAACCCCGAGCTAGCGCAATGAGCTCGGGGTCGACTAGGCGATATTGTTCCGTTAGTGCGTACGGTCTAGGCGACTCAAACGTATCATAGGTGTCACTCAGCAGTTGGGGGAGATATTGGCAAAACTAAAGTTGGACCTCCCAAGCGATGATATTGTGGATAATCACATTATCCCTCGTTTAGAAAACGTGTTGGAGAATGGCATGCCGGACGTTGAAGATGCTGTGATACTTCGTTCACGGATCGAGAATCTCTTGTCTCGAGCACACAACCTCGAGAAGTTTCCTTTGACACTTTTTCATATCGATATTAATCCTTTCAATGTGAGATTTACTGTATTCTCAGGTTATCATTGATTGTTCTACTCCTCCACGTATCAAAGGTCTCATCGAGGAAGGTGTGACTCTCCTCCCATACGGTATCAATGCCTAACAAATCCGTTTCATCGCCGTCATCAACCGCAGATTATCCTGGATCAGAAACGGCCGTGCTTATTGCAAGGGCTTTTTGGAAGACCTTCACAGCTGGAATCACTTCCCCAGAACTCAAAGCTGCTATACTCGATTCCATGTCCATCGGCTTGGTTCTTTCCCCCTGTTTCTTCGGGGGTGCTGGCGTGCCTGGGGCAGGGCAGGTCCAAAACGCTGTTGCGTCTGGGTTGGCTAGAGGAGATACATCAGCCGCTTTGCACTTAGAGATCAGATATTCGCAGTGATTGTTGTGACTGGGGGAATTTGGTTACCACATCTTTCTACGAGTGAATCTGCACTAGTCGTGATTGACATTCTGACTGATGAAACGTGTTTGTGTTGAGTTTTCCCGTTCGTGTCTGGTTATGAGCTCAGAAAGTGGTTACATAGAACTAAGAAATGTACTGACACAAAAATTGACTAAAGTAGTGGATACATACCGAGAAGAGCGCGAGAAGATGGTGGCTTTGTATCTGACCGTGAGGGCTAAAATAATGCTGCTCCTTCAGCTGAACACATGAAACTTGTTCCCTTCTTTTCTTTGCGTGTACATTGTGCTCTTATCGAATTCTAATGTCCAAGTCGCAGGATTATCCAGATTCCTTCGAGCTGATGGAAGGAGTCACTATGGTGAGGCGTGATACTACTTCTACATTCACACCATTCACCGCCAGCTCAAAATTCTTTTTGCTTCACCCATCACACTCGCCTTCTACTAAATTCAAGACTTTCGAGCCCCAAGTCCGCATTGTCAAAATTAGAGGTGCCCCAGACGATGACATCTTCCGGGTCCCATCCCACTGGCACGAAGATCACGATGAGATAATGACTATTTACGAAGGAAGACTTAAGATTACTGTTGGAGGTCAAACAAAGGTGTACACGCCAGAGAGTGGCGAGGTTTTCATACCAAGAGGCGTTCCTCATTCAATAGAGAGCTTTAAAGGAGAAGCATGTGTGGCCAGTGAGCGGACCAATCCAACTGTACGTTAACCTCTTGATGTGTTGAGTTGAAGTCCATGGTTGATTTCTTTGCACAACACCAGGAATTCGATAAGAAAGAACTGTTCTTCCGAAATCTGTTTGCAATTCCAGGAGGTCTAGCCTCAGGAGGCTTAGTCCCGATGATGCAAGTGTTCTACCATGGTGATGGATATCCTGCGTTTCCAATACACATCGCTCTGCTGGAAAAAGCTGTACGTTCTTTCGACTTCGGTTGTGCAACCTTGTCATATTCTGCTTACAATATTCATACTTCATTTATTCAGTTTGTAAGTATACTTGGCGGGTATATCGCTCCTTTGCTGGGATATCGATTGAAATACGAAAGCCTGAAGCAATTGTGAGGGCATCAGGGTGTTCAAGTTGGTGAATTCAGAGCGGTCTTGTCGGGATGTCGTGAAACAAGGACCACATATATCTTTTTTGTGTAAATTTTGCGTCCTTCAGAGCAGCTATGCCGAGTTTCTTAGGTACCCATAGGATAGGATAGGATAGGATTATTGCAACCACCTGGTGATTTCTTATGCATGCCGCTTTGTGACGTATGCATGACTGCTTGTGAACCCACAAAGGCAATATCAGAGCTTAAGTATCAGCAGCAAATTTCGGGGGGATTTGATTGGCTGAGAACAGCTCCAAGAGGCTCCAACCAATTCAGTTCACGTCGAAAAGTGATTTTGCTAATGAGCTCTGTAAATGCCTGTCGTCATAGAAAGTGTCCCAGAAATTTCTGACTTGACCCACCTGACTTTCCCACTTTGTCTCAATACCATAGCTCATATGAACTCTGAAGACTTCCCGTGGCGACTAGGGGTTCATCTGCGACTCTTCTCCAACTTTTTGAGTGAATATGGAACGTTCGAAATTGGGATCCCAAAAATGTTTCCTATAATTGTGAATATAACATCATGCCATGCATCCTTCAGAATACCCTTCTCACAAACATTTAGATTGGGTTTTTGTCCGAATTCCTATCCATTAGAACAACATCGGACTGGGAATCTGCTAAGAATCAGGTTGGGCGACTCAGCAGTGAGGCAACTATTGTGCGTGGCCAAACTTGTGAACTATGGTTCACTGGGTACTCACTGAATCTGTACTCAGGCGACTTTCCTAGCTGCGGATCAGTCTCAAATAATTGCAATCTCATATCAGGACAACTCCACAAACATTCAGATTGCAACAAATGCTTTGGGATTTGCAGGTGTGCTGTTGGATGTGATAACAGCCTTTCTAGCTTTACTGGCCTCTGCGATCCTCCAACGCCACATAACTACTATCAACAAACAGCTGACTGCCATAGAAGATGCTTCTTTTGAGCAAATTGAAGAAATCTTCTACTTACTCCGATCTGTAGATGCTCGAGGACAGAGGTCTCACATTATGTTCAGTGATCTCTATCAATGGGTATTTGCAAAATGCGAAGCTCGTTTGAATGTGTTGCAGAATATGCAAGACATGCATAGAGATAGCAATGGTATCAGTTCTCAGATTCCAGAGGGTGTAAGACGATTGAAGAGTGTCGAGCTTCAAGCCAGCTTGATAGTCTATTCCTATCGACATATCCGGAATGTGACACCAATTTGTGATGCAGCAGGAACTGCCATGTTTTGGGGTGTTCTGTGCTTCTTTGCATCTGTCCAGTGTCTGGCTATTGCTACCCAGCCTCCAGTGGTTTGGATAATATCTTCAGTGACATGCTCACTCATTGTCATTCTCCCCCTGGTTACTGTTGTTTTGGGTTTGATTGGAGTTAGTGAGTTAATTTAGTTTTCTTTTGCGATGTCTGTTGTGGAGATATTGTCTCGAAAACTAAATGTTGCCCAACAGGACTTCCGAGTATTTTCGATTTTTAAATTTATAACTGGCCCAAGAAAGGAAGGAGGGGACTCGAAGGGGCGGAGAGGAGAGAGGGGAAAGGAAGTAAGATACCTCTCGGATTCTTGTCTCCAACGTGTCATCTTGAGTACATGACATTTAAATTATAGCACAAATTCAGTAGGGCTTAATCTTCATCAGGAGTTATCATAAACCTACCATAAATATCCAGGTTAATGATATGCATATCTTACAGATATTCTGTGTTGAACTCACTATGTAGACAACCGATCACTGATTGCGCCAGGTAATCAAGTTTGTCCATCCAGTCATTGCATTTTACAAGGTCCGTTCTGCTAGGTTCTGCTCTAATCCCTCGGCCTCTTCCTATGGCGTGACAGGATTCGTGAGTCAAGTCTGAATACAAATACAAGCCAAGTAACTGACCTAGTTTTCTCCTCCTTTTAACATACCACCTGCACCCGTCCAAGGAGCAATTGGTTGCGTACCTCGAATTTCTCGGGCCATCCCAACTCATTATGCAACGTGTGAGGTTCGGATTCGCCGATCGTATGTAGAAAGACAGTGCAGATGGCAGGCATGGGTTTGATGAAATAGATACAGTATCGATGGCTGAAATGTCGCATCCTTGGCCTTGGATAATCTAGAGCCCCCGCCGCAGTGGCGACGTCTAGAAAGGGACTTTTTGGAGTAAGTCGACTTCCCACCCATGGCCCTTGGCAGTCTACGTAGCGGACACCAATCTCGAAGTCAACGGCTGTTACAGCAGAAGTGAAGATGGCGAGGACTGTAGAAATGAGGAATAACAGTCGCATGTCTGTGGATGCTGAGGCCAGCTCAAGCAAAATGAAAGGGTGTAAGGAAGAATGAAGCAGACTCAAAACGACGTCCACGCAAATATTTGTAGGCTCCCCGACGGATCCAACTTGAAAGATCCGTCGGATTAAGGACATCCTGTGATCTATCCGCACTGAGCCATCATCCTCCATAATTCATGCGACCAGAACCAACGCGTTGACCTTGTCGAAAGTTATAAGCCCCGAAAACGAACGAAATCAACTTATATAGCAGTGCGTAAACTTCGTAGGACATCCTAACAAGTAAACCTACCCTCCTGTCCGTGACTTCCTCGCAGTCCACCTAAGCTATATATCCACTCTTGATTTCCTGTACTGTCCGCACTGCCCAGAATTCAACGTAATGCTCCCCAAACTCCGGACATCCCCTGTCCACGTACCCATCCCCGAAAGTAGATTCTCAGTGAAAAATGACCGCGGAAGAGCTCCATGAGTGTGGGAAGACTATCCACCTTCTCTTTCTCCTCCATGAGACGGTGGTCGAGGAAGTCAACGTGGTTATCACTCTTGTTATCCTTTTCAGAAAACCCACACCATACTCTACTGATCGCGAACTCTCCGAACGAGTCCACGATATCCCCGAGGGATCCATCACCTACGATGTGTGCACCAGCATAAAGGCTTCTGCAAATCGGTGTAACAGTGGCAGTAGTAACGGGAACCGGGGCAATAGAGGGAGACGACTCCATCATATCGACATTCAAGCCATGGCATCGTGAAGTACACTCCGAAGAGGATGATAACGGGAACAAGAAGCCACCATCCCCAATTTCTCGGATATCATGCAGGCCAATTCCAAGTCGCTCGTCACTCACCGGATCTTTGATCAACTCGGATTGGATGAAGCCATTCCGGGAATGGCGTTCGGTATTATCAGGAATAAAACATCGTGCATCCGGGGAGTTTGTCGTTGTTCCGGTCAGTAGGTCGTACAATATCCGATAAGCATTCGAAGGACCTGAGTCAGTTCCCAAGTCTGGTTCATTGAGCCTCGATAAGATGTTTGGCGGTATGCAGCCAGAGGAAGTAGAAAATAGATGAAAGTCTCCTGAGAGTTGAGATGATGGGGGAGCAGAGTTCCGGGATGTTCTGCAATTGGATGAAGGAGTGGATCGAGGGAAAGAAGGAGGAGAAGGATTGTAATTCGGAACAGCGCGTGACGGCAATGACTTGACTGGGCGTGGCCATGGCGCGCGGACAGCACGAGTTTTTTGCGTGTAAGAAACGTTCTCCATAGAGGGGACACGTCTTAGATGCTCTATAGGTGCTAGATATATGTTTTGTACAGTGCGCTAACCAAAATATCAACATTCTAACTAGAGATAACGTTGAAAAGCCACACACACACACACACACAGCGACAGTGCACGTCGGATACAGCCTGAGGCTGTTGCTCCAAGGTAGTCCGTGCTCGCTTCGTCGGCCGAGATTCTTCATCTTCACTAAGATCCACATCCACTCCAGTTTTCCGGTAAGCCCCTTCTCTGAGTACACCATGGACACAACCATTCGAGAGCGTAGTAGTCACCATGATGTAGGTTGCTTATGGTGTGTTCCCGAGCTGTTACTGAGAAATCGCTAGGGTAGATGACGCGTCGATGGACGGAGAAATCTGGAAGAAATCAAGAAGTTCTTTTGACGCGTCGGTTCTCTTTTTTGTTGGTTGTATGGTCGTCGAGGAACGGGTCGACAAAATGTGAGGGAATAATGGTGGCAAGCAAAAGGATTAACCGGAAGCTTTGGTGGACGAGCGTGAATGAAGGCGTCAGATGAAGTAGCAAGGCAAGCTTGTTACAAACTTGAGGCATAGGATTCGTGAAAGGGGTTGATGACTTTATTTCCCACGATGCAAAGCGCATACATTCTGTACTTGGATATACGACGACCATACCTTGTAATGATAATACGTTCATCATGAGTTTTGTGTTGAGTCCTTCCCTCAATGATCGTTCGAGTTGTGATGAGGCTTACGAAGAGGAGCCTCGTGCGAAATCTGTTCTTGTACAGAACTCAAAAAATCATACGGTCGAATTTAGACATGAACTATATCCTTTCACCAGATCCAACCAACCACCGCATTAATGTACGCTCGTCGATATAACACCTTCAGATATCTCTCTTGATTCCAATGAGATGCGTACTGTGCGTCCGTGGTGACTGAATATGAGGAGATCGTGTTACCAAGGATATCAAATATAGCGAAGGTCTATGGAGGAAGTGAGAGAAGTCGCGCTATGCAATTCTGCTTAAGCCTGACACCTTCACCAAACACCAGGACAAACTCACACCTACCACACCTTCGAATCCCAAACCCAAACCCAAATCCAAATCCACACCACCAAGGCTCTCTCTCGTAATGGCATCCTCATTCATGTGCTTTTCCTCAGGCTGCCTTCGGTAACATCTGCCGTGGTGGACGTATGTTTGCCCCGACTGAAACCTGGCGCAAGTGGCATGTCAAGGTCAACCAGAATCGACGTCGTTTTGCGACTGTATCTGCCCTTGCCGCTTCGGCCCTTCCTTCTCTCGTTCTTGCTCGTGGTCACCGTATTGAGCAAATTGAACAAGTCCCTCTTGTCATTACCTCTGAGGCGGAATCTTTCAAGAAGACTAAGGAAGCTGTCACTTTGCTCAAGGGTCTCCATGCCTACCAGGATGTTGTGAAAGTTTCCAACTCTCGTAAACTCCGTGCAGGAAAGGGTAAACTGAGGAATCGTCGTCACCGTCAGCGACGCGGTCCTCTTGTTGTTTACAATGAGGATAACGGTATTGTGAAAGCTTTCCGTAATCTACCTGGTGTCGAGGTCTTCATTATTATCATCCCAGCTGCAGCTGATCGAGGGACCACATCTTACAGTGGGCCCTTTCTAGCTCCTCTTCCACATGCCCGTTTGAAATCCGCACATTCTCCTCACTGTAAATGGCTTGAACCCTCACTTATTCTTAGGCTCGAAGACTCCAATATAGGCTACGACGTAAATCGTTTGAAGAATTCATGCCGGACTGGGGTGCTTTAGTCCATGTATGGATGCTCGAAGTCTCGATTTTGAGTAGGTCGACGCATAGGCACTCGTGCTCAAAAGTACTCAGGAACTCGTAGCTCCGTATGCGCACTCGCCCCTTATGGGAAGCTTGAGAACGTATAAAGACTCGTTGCGCAACTGCTGTCCTCAGAGCATCGATAGTCTTTCGCCTTTTCCACCACCGTAATTTCGCCTACTACTTCAATCTTTCATCATCTTAATGTCCGTTCGTCTCTCGCTGTTTGCTCTAGGCATTGCTTTCAGTCTCCTTAGGGGCGAGTATCAAAGGTGTTCATCAATGAACGCGAATGAAATTAATGTTGTGACATTTTCAGGTGCACAGGCTGCACATGTTCTCGTTCAAAGTCGCACTTCTTGCCAGGCAACATATACTGTCGTTTCAGGCGATAATTGTGTGGCCATTGCAGCTAAATTCAACGTCACTGATGCATCTTTGTTGGCTGCTAATCCCGTAAGACTCAAAATTTTTCACCCTCTCCTAAGTAAAACTTCACTGACAATGGTAGGTTTTGGATGCCAAATGTGATAACCTCTTCGTAGGTCAGAAGCTATGCATCCCGGTTGCACCAGTTAGCTGTCGAGCCGAATACATAGTCAAACCCGGTGATGTTTGCATCTCTATTGCGAACATGTTCCACATCACCGCTGCTCAGTTGGAGGCCGCCAATAGTAAGATTGATCCCTTGTGCGACAATCTTCAAAACGGAGAAGTAGGTTTTAATATTGATTTGCTGGCTTAATTATTCCGACTAATCATTGTGTTTGTGTTCTATAGATTTTGTGTATTCCTACAGCAAGCCAAACTTAAGGTTCTGAGAAGCATTTGTGAAGACTTCCACTATCACTCCAATTTACAAGTTATGGTTACTGTCAAACTTGTAGATTTACTGCTACTGTCTATCTCTTCTCATAATAGTTCCAGATCAATGTCAGATGAAACGCATCCTATCATCACAAATTAATCGCACAAGCTTAGCTTTTTGTGCAACCTGAAATATTCTCGATATTCCTGTAATTTTAGCTCCACTTGGCCGGTAGCTTGGATAGCAACATCGCGCTCAGCAATGGCAATATCTCTTTCCTTCTTCATCATGCCCTGGCTAACAATAGTTTCTTGAAGCTTCCCTTGCAGGCTTGTAACCTCCAGTGACTTTGCTTCCCACTCTGTCAACTTCTGTTGCAGCGCCAACGACTTTGATTCTAGCAGCGCTTCCAGATCCTTGATCTTCAAGACGAGTTCATGTTCCCGTGCTGAGTTTCAACAAATAAGTGTACGATTTTATTCCTCACGCAATATGGATTTACGGAACCTACCAATGGGTGACCATTGAACATCTCGATCATCGTATGCTGAGCCCAACATATTCCCATCTTGAGAACTGTCTTCCGATTGAGTATGGAAGAATTGACACTCTGGTAGAACCGCAAGAGAAGGGGTGATCGTCGTGGAGGAAGGGGAGAGAGATGGCTGAAAAATTTCCAATGGGGTTCTACTTGTGTTCTTGGACACCATACCATCTGAAGAACTACTTCGTTCCTCATGGAATTGAGGGTGAAGAACAAGATTTAGAGAAGAGGTCTGAGCCTCCGCGTGGGTTACTTCAACTGAAGGGGACGACTTCAATACGGCCGGCGCCGATGGAGTCTGATGTTTTTCTCCAAACGGCACCTCTTCCTGAAAATCTGTCCCCTCGATGACATCGTTGATTCGTGCCGCGGAGCTTGCAGATGGCGCAGGTAGAATGGCACCAATAGACTCCTCAGGCTTAACTATTGCATTGTCTACAAAATTTTGATCAGGGCTAGGAGGTAGAGAGGCTTCCAGTGTATCAGTTTCAGTAAAGAACATGTAGCTAGAAAACTCCACTCACGACTTCGATTGTCAGGGTATACTAGATCAAGATTTGAATCGATCTCGGATTCCATTATGGGTATTACGAAACTGGACGCATCAACTGTCCCCATTTTCTGACCAAAGACTTGAGATTGTAGACTCGAAGGACCATCGGCCGTCATTTGAGGGACATCCTCGTTTGATTTGTCTCCATAGATGTTCAAGGTAGCCTGCGCCTGTGACGGAGACTGATTCTGGAAACTTGGATTCATTTCTAATAGTGTTTGCGTTCCTTCAAATGATGAAGAGCTCATCTCCATGGTTGATGCTGGAGTATTTACTTGTGAGTCAGCGGCACAATATCAGCTAGTCTCAGGAAATTGACCTCGTGGTTTTTTTGTGGCTGGTTCAGAAGGACATGAATCAACGTCTGTTACTCTTCTCACACGCTTACCAAGCGAGCTTGCGACTCTTTCTGGCGAAGAATTCAAGGGGATATTCGACTCGATAAGGTCGGGTTCTTGAAGACTCTGCGACACATTGTTTGCTGCTCCACTGTCCTCTGGGTTCGACCTTGTTGGGGGAGCAACGAGTGTTGAGGCTGACTGTCCAGCGTGTTCATTTCTCAAGTCGTCGCCATTGTCGAGCATGGGATCAAAGCGATCGAAAATCTCTTCGTTCCAATCTTGCAAGCACGAGGACGGTTGACGTCGTGACCTTCCATACCAATTATGGATGCCAGTCATCTTGAATGGCCAAAGCAGTTCGTTGTTCTCACTGATTGCAGGCATCATGAAACTGTGCTCTGTATCGCCACCAACGTAGTAAATGTGATCGAAGAAGAGCCCAGAAGGTGGTGGCTCAACGTTCGTCTTGATGATGGCAACGTCCATTTTTTCTATTCAGCAAGTAAATCTAGGTCCGACCGTTGATCTTTTCGAAGAAACGTACTCAAAACTGCTGCAGGATCCACCCATGCTGCCATGCTAGTGCCGAAAACCTGTCGGCTAACGCTGGCTTGCTTTCGTTTGACATCGTCAAAAAGTTTTTGATCTCTTGCGGCCAATGATGGAAGAGGCTCATTTGAAAGCGTCGAGACTAAAGCACGGAAGTTCTAGTTTTCCGGAACGCGTTGGCTATATATATGAAAATGGCTGAGTAAATCTTGCCTTTGGTGGTTTCACTTGCACTGAAGGGCTTGTCCACTTTTGAGCGCGAATTTCGATGATACACCCGTGAAAAGTTCCAATCTCGCTCGACTCGGGTTCCTCAAAATTGAATTTTACACTAGGTCATGTTAATTCTATGAGCACACCGAATTGTTGGAATTACTTACTAGTCGCCAACTTTCAACTCTTGATCAACACCAAAAGGACAAGATTCGAAACGATCCCAATCAGGCGTATTGTACGCATCATATATACGATCCTTTGGGTATATGGGAACTGGAGGGAGAGGTTCACAAGAATCGTCACTAATATTCGACCGAGCAGATCTGCCTGAGTTTTTTGGAATAGTCTTCCTACGGCTGTTGATAACACTGGTTCCACTGGCCGCGCTGTTAACACTGACAAGCTGAGGAGTACGTGTTGGGGTTCTGATCGTTCGCCCTGATCTTGGCAAAGTTTTATCACTGTCAGTAGGAGTATTTCGGGACATGGTCATCGTGAACAAAAAACCTTATATAAGTGCCGGTTGCCGCATGCGCAACTACGAGGCTGAATATATATATATATATATAGATACGCGGCTCCGCCTAAGGCGGGGTCCCATATATGTACTGAGTATGGGCAACTCCCTGCCACTTGGGCCGTGAGAATGAAATTCTTGGATAGATCAGCATGGCACCTGTTAAGCAAATCTTTCGCGCTGCTTTTGTTTGAGAGATTGGAATACACAATACCCTCATTCATGATGCTCAGATTGTTTAGATTGTAGATTACATTGATGTTAACAGAAAAAATCTCATAATTTCCAATGAATACTGGATAATCTTACATGTATCATCTCAAAGATACCCAAAATGTCTGAAAGTTTTCTGTTAACACAAATCATCTATGTGAAATACACTAATCCCGATGGTTTTTAGAAAGATCCCATAGTGCGAACCACCATTCTGAGCATCCCCCTTGGAATGAGTTTAATCTTATATAATCTGTATTTCTACTAAGCAAAGTCTTCCCATTGCGTGCTTATTGCACCTTTGACATGTCACCCAAGATACAAAAACCTGTGTATGCCTAATGTGGTCAACCATTGTCCTAGTGTGAGATCCAGGAAGCACAAACATTCTTCGAAAAAGGATCATCAGGAGCACTGCTGCTGCTAGACTCGCAAGGCAGTCTAAGCATGATCCTGATGAAGACCCTCCCAGAAATACTTCCAATGCTGATAATGACAAGAAAAACAATGGATTCATATTGACTTAAAGCATTTTTCTATACACTAGATGCATAATTACACTGCTGCACGAAACTTTTGTACAATTTTAAAAGGAGTGGCAATAAGAATATTATGAGAGTGTAATTTCAAGATTTTCGTACAGACTTTCAATATTTCGACGAAACCTCAGATCTTCCATTTTGTTAAAAGTAGTTCTGACTCAGCTGCACACGTCATATGAATCCATAATGTTATATCAAAAAATTCTTGGAGTGATACTTTCGGAATATTTTAAACAACTCTGGGGGGCAATACGCCAAATGACTGAGCCCAGTGACATGAATTACAACCACGCATGAACAGGCATGAACCACAAGAAGTTAAATCGACTGGCCAAATGGCATTATCGACCTTCCTCAGGGTCAGATGACGATGATTACAAACCCTCAGAGTCTCAACAGCTTTCTCTCGTTGCCAAGAAGCACCGTCCTGCTGAATCTTTGCCCACCCACATTAATGGATCGCCCCTTCCTCCTCGGTCTAGTTTTTTAGCTGCTATGGATGCAAATGAAGAGTCAGTCACTACTTAATATCTCGAATCACAAAACAATGCTTATGGCACTGGGCTTCAGCTTGGCAGATTCTCATGTATTCAATGTCGATGTGGGCTCTCAACAGTTTATCAACAATCTACTCGCAATGAATGGCCTGGACTCATCTCTCAACTCCGAAGAAATGGAGGATTACGACTCTGATATTGATAATGTCGAGTACAACCTGGAATCACAAAAGCCTGACTTGTATGGGTCGAGTCCTGCACCATCCTCGCCAGGCAAACCTCTTCCAACCTATTGTGAGTTGGTTCACCTTGGATCAATGTTCTTTATATCAATAGGAATCACATTGTGTAGATCAAATAGCGACAGAGGAGTATGGTGCCACCGAGATAGCTGATCTCGGACAAGAAACCTCTGGTGCGTTAGCATCAATTATGAATCCGTACTCTGAAATTTCAACACCATCTCACTCTAGCATTTTGTTCTCATTCAGCCTCAGCATGCGCCTGCGCCGACTTCTTGCTGACACAGTACCACCAGCTCAATAAGTGCCTTGCCCAGGAGCGACATGAAAATGAACAGCTGATTGCACAGAACTTCCGCCAAAATATTCGTCTCAAACGTGTTGCCCACCTTCTCTAAAAATCCCTTGGCTCATTCGGCCGTTTGCACGACGCAGAACCCAACACCCTTAGTATCATGAAAAAGGAAGCAGAAGCAGCTCTTGTGGCAGCTAGAAAAGATGCAGAGGAAGCGCGTGCTGCTCAGAAAACAGCGGAGGGGCTTCTGAAATTAGCAAACAACACGCAGCTCAAAATTCTTGCCCTGGTCCAAGATCACTTGTAGCAGTAATTTTGTATCTCAAGCATCTATCCAATACTACTCTTTGTTATTTTCTTTTGTGTGCTGAGTGGCTTATTGATCTTTTTATCTCCCTTGCCAGTCAATTCAACTGATGATATGTGATAGCGGATTATGCAGTCCGCGGGGTGCACAGCACATTAAATTGATATCTTATCTTTGGACTACGACCATGAAATTCTTTGGCGTGCGTTGCGACACACCTTTTTTGTGCCTTCTTGCTCAAAAGTGCCAATATGTCTGGCTTCGCAAACGGTGGTATCATGAACGACAACATCGTCGTTGTGACTTCCACTGTTTGAAGCGTTTTCTGTATATTATCCCTGGCTTCTATATTCTTATGTTCACACTGGGTCTTGCTTCCCACTTCAAAAGCCTGCTGTTATCAGCTCTATCTGAGCTTGCCCTTGCTCTTGTCATATGGAATATGGTTCCCATCATGCTATTGTTCACTGCACTGTTGTACTGTTCAAACCATCCAAGGACCAGGATCAAGGTGCGGGTATAATCAGCTCTTAGACTCCCTTATTTTGACGACAAACTTCATTTGTTTTATAGATCTCTTAAGGATAGTTAATGAGAAAAGTCTTTCCCGAAAATTCGCCCAACATCCCATTCAAATTTTTGTTCAAGGCCCATTCCATATGCAAATATTGAGTGTGTATCCTCTCTCTATTCACGATCATGGGGAAAAACAAAGCTTTTCAGGAATTACAAGCCAAACTACAGTAAAAGACATCAAAACAGAGTTGCGGCAGCGCAAATTAATCAGTGAATCTACCAATCGTCGTACATGCAGTATTACAACTGCTTGCCACCTCTTTTCTCTCGAAGACCATGTCCGTCTACTTGAAATTGGTTTGGAGAATCTCATGATTATGCATGTCCGTCCACTGTTACTAGGTGGGGCACCTGCATATTCCTCTCAGGAGAGTCGGACATCATCCCAGGGTACTGTGTTTCTGCTTGCACTCACACTTGTGAGGCTCACTAGAGTAATTACACAGGATCCTCTTCCGCAACACACTTCACCAAATCCACTGGTAACTTTCCCTCCAAAAATATTGCTTGTATGTTCATTCTGCCGAGGATTTCTATGAAATGCTGATAAATGGCCTAGTATGGGAAGCGAATCCATCTGGCGATGGGACTTTCCGTTGTCGTGTTTGCAAGGAATATGGGAGTATGGACACCTTCACTCACTCTCGGAATGTAACTCGGCATGAGCGCACTGAACGTCACATTAGAGCAGTTGCACGCCATAGGTCAGATACACAGCATCAAAGTACCACCACATCTGACATCGACCTACCAGCAAGCGAACCCTCCCGTAGTACTCAGGTCCGTGGCCTCTTGGGTTCAATACTTGCAGAAATGCATACTACAGGACATCCCCCCCACACACTCTCTCAAAATGGAACCACGGTTTCCTCCACACCAAATCCGTCACCAGATCCCCCAATCACCTTGGATATTGACATGGATGCGTTCAATGCAGTGCGGGATAACGTACCTGCGCAAAACTCACTACCTCCTGAGTTTGTGGAATCACTGGAGGCTTATCTCAATAGCAACAACATTCAGGACCGCGATTCAGATGATGACGAAGCTGAACGAAGTGATGAGGAATCAAACAGATCTATTACTGACCTTGGTAAGGGATGATTCAAATATTGAGGATTGTACTGAGTGATGATACAGAAGTTCGGTTTCCCAATCTTTTTGCTCATTGAAGACAGCATGTGAATGAAGACCCTGATTCGCCATACTTCCCCTGGCCAGATCGTGAAGTGAGCTTACTTCTCCGTACAATATCTCCGCTTAGCTTATTTTTTGTTGCTAGACATGCGTCCTTGATATTCTTTGCCACATCCCCAGGTGTGCATTCTCCCGCAAACAAAACAGTGCCATTCACTGGGCAATGCTCGCACTTGGTGTACCAGATCTTCCATCTGATTGTACCATGGATGATATCGACAAGGAGATGCAGTGGATGTGTGGAATCAGGAGTATTCAATTCGAAGGCAAGCTTGGGCATGTATACTATGCCAATGACCTTCCCGCTATAATTGCTCAGGTAAGGCTTCGATGTCTTTTGAAGAAGATTGATAGCGAACTGAACAGCACTTAGGAAATGTCAAATCTCAGTGTCCAATCACATCTCAAATTCCTGCCTGAAGATTGTGGGCCATGGCTGTCTGAAGCAAACCAAGCGGAACACTGGCTGAAAGAAATGGATCCTGACCTACTGACTCCTGCACACCAAGTCGCAGGTCAGGAGTTCTTCACTCTTGAACCAATGGTGCTTCAGAATGGAAATGTGTGCATGCCTTCACGCTGGTTTGTCCGGAATAAAAAAGTCTTTGCCAAGGCTTGGCCAATGAGGGTTGTTGACATTGAAGATTACGGTCATGGATGGGCTGTTCAGACAAGTTCAGAAATCGAAATATCGGACTCGGATTTGCTTCTGTCATATCAGCAATTCCGGGAATCTCATCTAAGTCTAGGCCTCATGGATCCCTCTCTGATTGTTGGTAAGATTATTCTTCACTGTGCATATTCAGTATATGTACTTATCATTTGCGGTCCTCTATGTGCCATAGCTGAAGAAGAGTCCAGCAAAGAATTTGTAATATGGGAAAAGACGGAACCGGGGAAGGGTAATCGCTGGAGGAGTAAGAGTAACGGAAAACGTGTACTTGCCTTTCCGATATGGCTCTATTGTGATGATACTTCGGGAAATGTGTCCAAAAAATGGAACAAGCACAACTCATTCCTCTTTACTGCTGCTGGACTTCCCCGCCACTTAGCAAACAAAGAATCCAATATTCACTTTCTGTCCACTTCTAATACTGCACCGCCACTTGAAATTTTAGATGGTATTGGTGAACAAATTTTGTGTGTGTACATTACTACATCGGAATGTACAATTTACGTGTCTTCATCAGGCAAGCTCAAGAAACTGGCGTATGGGCTTGGGACTCACATCTCAATGATATGGTTCTCCTGATTCCATCGGTACTTGCTCTGTGTGGCGATAACCCAATGCAAAGTGAATTTGCATGTCATATTGGATTTAGGGGACGTTTGTTTTGTCGGATTTGCTTGGTCTCAGGAAAGGTTGACAATGAGGATAATCCTAGTTCTACTGCTGACGATGGCAATGAATCTGATGCTTCACTAAACTCCAATTCCGGCAGGAAATCAAAGAAGCGCAACATTGAGTCCATGAAAGATATGATCACAAGAATTGGTGATTTCATGAAGGTCAGTTGCCTCTAAATCGACGGAATAGCTAGCACTGATGTGGAAGGCTTAGCGGGGAAAGCCAAGGAACTGTGAGGAGACCTGCACAGAACTTAGGTCACAGTTCATCGAAGGAGCCCGTGTTGGTGGTGCAACACAATATAAACGGATGAAGACTGAATCCGGCGTCAAAGACACATACCAAGATGAGTTTGTAGCAAAAATTCAAGCAATCGCAATGAAGAAAGGTATAACGAAGGCTCAAAAGGAGCATGCAATAACTCAGTTGAAGCGTACTTTTCCTTGTCATCTCACAAGCCCAGTTTGGCGCATCAGAGGAAAGTGCTTTGATAATGTATTCAAAATCTTAGCCTGACCCAGTTTTTTTTGTAGGGCTCGACCCTCATCAGGATACACCTGTTGAGATCCTGCATGTTATCCTATTAGGTGTTGTGCAGTACTATTGGCGAGACACAGTGGCATGCACCAAGAAGGATCATGATTTGCTCATTGGTCGGTTATCCTCTTTCAATACATGGGGCCTTGGTATATCACCATTACCGGGCAAGACTCTAGTGAACTATGCAGGATCTCTTACAGGCCGAGATTTCCGAGCAATAGCACAAGCAGCTCCCTTCGTTCTCCATGGGCTACTCACTGATGATCAACTCAAAGTCTGGAAGGCTCTCAGTGCTCTGGTTACATTGGTTTGGTAACCAGAAATTCATAACCTTAAGGAATATCTTGTGAGTACAGTAGTGGCAGGATTTGATGCCATGAAAATGGATCCTTGATTATCCCCAGCAATAGGAATAGCATCAAGCTTATAGCCTAGTTCCTCAAGTAGATTGCAGATCTAAACCACTTGGCAGCTGCAATCAGACAATGCCATATGCTCAGCCTGTGTAGATGAGTGAGCAGTTGTCTTCTGTGCATAGCTGGTCCAAGAGAAGATGCCATTGGCAAGCTTCATCAAAAATCCAGTCTGACACTGGCATGTATAAGGATCGGAAGCCTAATCTGAATCAGTCCAAGTGCTGAGACCAATACCCAATTCACTGTCATAGCAAAGTGCATATGATCTAGTACCTAGAAGATAGCGGCAAATATAGAGTGCCTTGCTAAGGTTCTCTTGAGATGGATCAGCTGCATGTTGTGCAAGCTCGGTAACAGCAAAAGAGATAGGATGTTAACAAGCTTGCCTTGTTTTTGTGTCAAAGAGAAAGGAAGGAATCAAATGGGCACTCCAACCAACCAATCTAATACACAATATGCAAGTTTACTGCTATCAAATTTATTTGATAGTGTGGGGTAGCATTGCCGAAGGTTCTGCAAGACTTTTAAGAACTAAGGAACAGCTTCAATTGATCAATTTGACCATTCTAAGGATCTGTTGAACGTGGCTATGCTGTTCACACGTCACTAATACGGTCATGTGTTATCTTAGTCTATGCTTAGTATACACTGACATCATATACCATATG
>MU823717.1:0-24814 GCA_027921425.1 Lentinula novae-zelandiae | reverse complement strand
CGGAATTTCGTGACAGCTCGTGAGGTGAGGTGAGGTGAGGCAAGAATTGAGCAGCCCTAATCATCCAAGCGCAAAGCTGGTCAGTGTGCTATCTCAAACCGTTGCTTGTTAGGGTTAGGTGAAGGGATGGCGAATCAGCTTTTTCCGAGTCCCAAACTCTAAGTACTGTCTTGGATTTGCTTCGATGAATTGGCCGTCTGTCAAGTTATTTCTTTCCATTCCAACTCATCACTTAGCGCCTCTCCGCCTTCTCGTGCTTGTACCTGGGAAACCCATCAAGCGTTATCCAATTTGGGCTGTTTCGTCCCGTTCCCTTGCATTTGTCTCATCATTTGACTATATCATGGGTTCAATTCAAGAATCAAAATACTCCTATGGGAATGCAAGCACCACAGTCTGTATATAGACCCGAACGGGACCAAGAACGAATATCGAAGGTAGCATTCAAACGCCCGCATCTATCGCGCTCACGGTGCAGCTCGCAATGGACTTCGTAAACATGGTTGAAGATGATAAAGACGATAGTCATGAATATATCGAAAACGGTGAAAACTCTACTCGTCCTCGCAAAAACTTGACAGTAACATCGGGCCGTTATAGCTGAACTTAAGGGAGCGGTGAAGCTGAAAGTAGACAAGCATGGTGTTCCACTGAGCCCTCAGCCTTCGGATGACCCAGAAGACCCCTGTACGTTTTCTTCTGACCTTCAATTGACAGTCGCTTATGTCTTAGGATCACAAAGTGAATTGGTCTGGATTATACCGTGTAAGGCCTTATATCTTTTTTTGCCTCAAACCTCAAGGTCTCATCGTGCGCATTCCAGACTTTCATACTCCTTCAAGTCAGTATCCTATCCGCGCTAGGATCATACAATACCGCTATTATCAACCCTGCGTATAATGAACTGTCTGCGGAATTCGGTGTATCAATTGTTACCGCTTCATACCAGACGTGAGTACTGTTCACATTTCCAATGCAACACTCAATTTTTGTCATTTTCGATAGGACCGTCACTATTGCAGTCAATGGTCTTGGGCCATTCCTTTTCATACCCTTTGCACATGTCTACGGCCGTCGACCTGTTTATCTTGTAACAACATTCATTGGAGTTCTATCCGCGCTGGGATGCGCCTATGTGCACAATTTCGGTCAACTCGTCGGGCTCAGAGTCTTGAACGGAATTTTCCCTGTCGGGTACGTACAAACATTCTAGTGAACGTCGACATCTTGTGCTGAACATGTTTCTGCTGTAGCACCGCTTTGGGAGTAGCAACGGTACGTGGGCTCTTCGTTCCTGATTGAACAACAACGTACTGACTGAACTCACGGTAATTATAGGCGAATGATTTGTTTTGTCTTCACGAACGTGGGAGGGCACTTGGGGTATACACTGTCTTGTCAAGTAAAGTGCTTCTCAACTAAATACACCCTTCTCACTGACTATTCTAAACCTTGTCCAGCCACAGGAGCGCATTTTGCGCCGATACCAGGAGGCTTAATAGGTCAATATCTGGGTTGGCAGTGGATCTTCAAATTTGCTGCCATTACGAACGGTTTTTGTCTACTGTTCACTTTTTTCTTTCTTCCTGAAACACTTTACATCCGCGACCAAACTGCTGGCGCAGTAGAAAACTTGAGGTCAAGTTCGAAGAACTTCTTGAGCAGATACTTGGCGAGAATGAATATGGGTAAACGTTTTCCTGGACGGAGACTACGCTTGTCGGATTTCTTTTGGCCGTACATCAAGATGATTCGATATGTGCGTCTTTCAGTCTTTGATGGAGCCATTCTCTTGTGAATTTTGTCTTTGAAGCCCTCAGTTGTATTTCCCGCAATCTACTATGGAACACAAGTGAGTACGCTCCGTATATCGTTTTGTGGCTGGTCGTACTAAAGGTTTTTAGTACGGTCTAGGAAGTACCTTGCCAGCGGTGACAGTGTCCCACATTTTCGCTCAAGAGTTCGGTTCGCTATGATCCCGTTAAGCATGATAGTGTATGCTGATAAGGCTCTCGTGATGACCATAGGATGGGACACTCTCCAGATTGGGTTGGCCTATGGCACTGCACTGTTAATCGGGGCATTTCTGGGAGAAACTGCTGGCGGCTGGGTTGTCGATTCTATCATGGTATGTAGAAGATTGCGGGATTGAAGCTTCTGCTCATACTACATCAACAGAATCGAGCGCGTAGGAAAGCATTGACAGGGCCATCTGCGCCTAGTGAGATTCGGTTGAAGGCCATATGGACAGGAGAAATAATTGTACCTGTGCGCAATTCAGCTCAGGTATAATGCTCGCTCGCTGTATGTTCTGACACGAGTCTCGAATCTAGATAGGGCTCTTGTGGTATGGTTTTTCCATCCAATTTGGAGCACCCTGGATTGTACCGATCCTTGGAATGGGCGTGGCGTGCTTTGGTGTTCAATGTATCACCACCGTAATGTAAATTCGAGCGGTTGAATGACGATGTCTGTTTCACTGACCGACGTGCGTTATCAAGGTATACATATAGTGCAGATTGTCATTTGACCAAATCAGCGGAAGTCGCCCAAGTGTTCAATTTTGTCCGGTACGTTTCTAAATCCGTACTGCTTTGCCACGATCCTCAGTTACATAGACAGGAGATCGGTATGACTTTTGCATTCTACGCAATTGTTCTAGGAGAAGCCCTTGGAGGTCAGTACTTTGCGGCTAATGATGAACGGAATTCATTTAACCATGAACAGGGTACCACCTCTTATTCATATTCTTTGCTTGTGTGGGAAGCATCCTGGCATTCATCCCAATATTGGTCCTTATGTGGAAGGGGGAAGCCATTCGAGCTGCGGAACGACGAATATTTGTCGATTGAGGTGGTTTTGGAGCAATTGAGAACCTTCGGGATCTCGTAGCACTGGTCTATATAACTATTCTATGTAGTATTTATGCAAGTTCACAAGATGATGTACGTCCTAGAATGACTTCGACTAAGGCCTTAAGGTGTTTATTTAGGCGTTGTGCAGCCGTGTGAAAATCGAACCCTCGTTAATTATCGATATACAGAAATAAATTTGCCACGACGCAAATACTTACGCTCCTCAACACCGGTCGTCCAATTTGGCCTCTGGCCCTTTTTCCGCTCTTTTCCAACGAACAACGACCATTACACAAAAATGACAGTCGACGACAAATGGATAGGCCTAGCGCTCGCTGTTTCTAGCTCTATGGCCATCGGTATGAGTTCAATCATCACAAAGAAGGGATTAAATGCTGCTGCTGGGGAAGGAACATACGGTGCTGCTGCCTCGGACAATCTTTCTTACCTCAAGAACGGCGTCTGGCAAGTAAACTTATTCCGGTAGCCCCATGAAATTTTGAAAGTAATCCCTTCGTGCAGGTGGGCAGGAATTTCGACTTGTACGTCCGTCTGTCTCGGTGTCTGTAATCGTCCACTCATTCATTCCATCAATTCCAGTAATATTGGGAGAAGGTATTTGTTGATTCTATCTGGCTGGAGCTGTAGTATTACGCTTCACAATCAAATTCGACTTTCGTCTCAATACATGCAATACATGCCCTCCAATGAATATCCTACACAGGTCAATAACTGAATCTTCCTTCCTAGTCGCCAATTTCGCTGCCTATACCTTTGCCCCTCCCATCCTCGTTACTCCCCTGGGCGCTCTCAGTGTCTTAATTGGGTATGATCATTGTGACTGCAATCTACTTCACGCATTGACGTCCTTTGAAGTGCTGTATTGGCATCTTTCTTGCTGAATGAAGAGCTAGGGCATCTTGGACGGGTAGGATGTGGCCTTTCTTTGATTGGCTCTCTGATTATCGTCCTTCATGCGCCTGAGGACAAGGAAGTAGAAACTGTGGATGAAATACTAGGATACGCAGTGCAACCCGGTACGTAAAAAGAGTCATACTTTCACTCCCACAAACTGATTCTTGCTTGTAGGCTTCTTGCTCTATGTCTTCACTGTGCTTGTATTTTCCATGGTAATGATATACGTGGTCGCGCCTCGTCATGGGAAATCCAACCCTCTCGTCTTCATTTCAATATGCTCCGTAGTTGGCTCAGTTTCAGTAATGTCAATCAAAGGCTTTGGAATAGCTGTCAAGTTAACTTTCGGAGGAAAAAATCAATTTACGCGTCCCAGCACCTACTTGTTCGCGATCGTCTCGACGTTCTGTATCCTTGTTCAAATGAATTATTTCAACAAAGCGCTCGATGCGTTTTCTGTTAATATGTGGGTGTCTCCGTCGTCTCGCCCGAGTGTCTGCTGAGGAAAACTTGTAGTGTAAATCCCATGTATTACGTCGGTTTCTCCACCGCCACAATTGTGGCCTCCCTCATCCTTTTCCAAGGATTCAACACCACGGACACTACGAATACAGTTTCTCTTCTATGTGGTTTCGTCGTCATATTTCTAGGAGTTCACATCCTCAACCTCTCTCGTCGGTCAAACGATGAAGCTCATCTCTCAACAGACGCAGGCGTCCTCGATCGACCACTTAATTTCACCGGGAGACTATCTCTAGACGGATGGCACGGTATTGTCGAAGGTGGACGACCGGAAGGTGGTTCACATCGAATGACTCATGGCCGCCAAAGCTCGCTGTACCGTTCACAAACTTCTACACTATTCAATGCCTTCGAAGGTGAAGAAGATACGAGCAGACACGAGCATGTTGGGCTACATCAGCTTCGGGAGGAAGACGAGTCTGATGACGATGACGCGAATGAGTTGACTCGTTTGCGCAGCGTACCCGAAAGGCAGGTGGATCCCAGGAGAAGTGCGTCAAGGAGTCACAGTAATTCGCCGCAACCTCCTAATCACCGGTCGCTGGCCGACTTGCGCCCATCTCCAAGGCAGGTATAGGTCCGAGAGGGGTGCATAGACCTACATTACTTATCGTAGATCATATCCGTATTTTGTAAAATCAGACCTTTTGGACATTGTAATTCCCTTATGTATCTTTCGGGGTTATGTATTTTCGTGTGCCCGATCCTGATTCATCTAAGGATATACACCGGAAGGACTCCTAAGGACATCATCGATGAAGCAAGGCTTCTTGGCCCCCTTCCTATAGCCTACTGTATATTTCCAATCACAGTAGGAAAAACTAGTTCAATCCTCGCGAGAGGTACTTAACAACAGGTACCAGGTTGAGCCGTGTGCAAGGGCTATCGATCTTTTTCGCGTCGGCGGCTCGGATAAACAACCGTGTAGAAGCGTGTAGATTTTGGAGCATAAGTTGAAGAAGATGAACGAGAGCAAGTAGCATGGGGAGGAACACAAATCCACAGTCCGTTGCTTTCGAGCCACAGAGTTGCGTCATAGTCAAAGGGGATTGTACGTCCCGCAAACTCGAATATCTGTGAATTGGACGCTCTGAGATGACATCCTGTTACCTTTGTTATTTTTTTTGAAAGAGTATTGCTCGCTGAACCTGCCGCTACTCCGAACCATAGAGGCTTCTTCGGTCTTTTGAGCCACTAGTAGTGGGATGCATATACCTAGTTCTGATGCATGATGGTCGTTAGAGGTATACATATTTGGGTCATCTGTCTTCTAAAGAAATTGTGAGTGTAGTGAATTTCCAAATGCAGTGGATACTTCGTAATGGACCTGCGGGAACGACTTCAAAATCACATTCCTGATCAGAATAGATCAGACTTGAGTGCATGAGTGCCTAAGTAGTTCAGTGAAGTAAATAATCTTCCTCCCTCAGGAACAAACGCAACATTCATTGTACCCACAGGTAATCATGTAATTCAGATGACGACGGGCGTCACAAAGCCGTGGAGAGCCTAGCTAAGCTTCATGGCACAAACAATCTCTGATGTCTAATATGTCGCTCCGGGGTATTGCTGTTGGTAGGATCTGCGCGCAAGAACATGAGTAGGAGCCCTTCAGCAGTTTTTAGTCGTAGTAGAGGAATAGTAAGGGAATGTTCTGGGACGTTAGTTACATGATAGAATGATTGTTCCTTGGTTCCTGACGCTGGAATTCAAATTATAGAATGAAGAAGTGTGAGTTCATTTTTTGTAGACGCATTCAAGAGGCACTCGCATCATAGGACGAGTTGAACATATATAAGCGCTGGTGCCTGTAAGTAGTATATTCCATGTATATTCTCACAACTGTTGCTCGTTCACCCTCTCCCATCATGACTGGTTCGTCGCCAGCTTCAGTGGCGACGCTACCTGATGACCCCTTCGACGAATTTCTGAAGCCTCCGCCTGGAGAAACTCACGAGCAACGGATAACACGATTAAAAAGGGAAGAGGAGGCCTCGAAGATTAGTATGGCTATCGATGCCAGTATCAAAGTGGAACGTCAGCTTAGGAAGAAAATGCGAATAGTGAGGCTTCTGCTTCTTGGCCAGAGTGAATCGGGTGAGTTTTGGTCCTTAGTAACTAGGCTTGAGTACAACTTGACCTATACTCAATAGGGAAATCTGTGACATTGA
Source organism: Lentinula novae-zelandiae (assembly GCA_027921425.1). Taxonomy (NCBI): domain Eukaryota; kingdom Fungi; phylum Basidiomycota; class Agaricomycetes; order Agaricales; family Omphalotaceae; genus Lentinula; species Lentinula novae-zelandiae. The sequence continues at coordinate 18,351 of MU823717.1, read as the reverse complement.
GACGCAAGCGTTGTTTCTTGTTCTGCGAACTATATTCATTAGAATTTGGCCAGAATTTCAACGACTGTATACTCCAACTGCGTTTCGAGAAGAACGTATCCTTTGGCGTGGAGTGATTCAGCTGAATATCGTCCGGTCTGTACGCATAATACTTGATGCCCTCAATCGAACTTCATCTCCACTCGCATCTCCTTCTGTATCCCCAAAGTCACAAACAAGAAGTCTTTCCAAACACCACAAAGCTCGAACTTCTCTGTTTGGGTCTTCGTCTGAAACTTCTCATCCAGACGATTATTTAAGCGGTCCTGGTTCCAATGGCCATAGTAACGACCTCTCCGATGTAGAAACTGATTCAGAAACCCACAAAACGAGGCCTTGTCTTGATTCAACCGAAATAGAATCCTTAAAATTGCGCCTTTTCCCCCTTCACCATATTGAAGCACTGTTAATAGCCAAACTCGTTCCTCCAAATGAAGAGGAAGCCACTCGATTAATTGCCTCTCCTGAATCAACGAACACATATCCACCATCCCATTCAGCTAGGACTTCGTATAAGACCCAGGAAATATTTGTCCGTCCAGGACCCGGGTGGAAAGGGGGTTTGGCTCGTGCCCGTGTGTCATACCCGAGCTTTACAGGTAGTCCTAATGGCGAAGAGAGTGGGTCTACGAACGCCGGTCGACCAAACAGTGCTGGAAACATAGGCTTAGAGACATCTGATGAACCACAAGAGGTGCTGAATGCATGCCGTACGGACATCATGCGATTATGGGCTGATAGAGGGGTCAAACAGTTGCTCCATAGACGAAAGATAAGACTGGAAGAATATCCAGGATTGTATGTGCTATGACAGGGTCACCAGAGCTTATTCACTCATCTATTGGTCTTACAGTTTTCTAAATGACCTCGAACGTGTTACCTCCTTGAAGTATGTTCCGACCGATGGTCAGTTTGGATTAATAATTGTACGGAATCTTGCATTTCTATATTCGCTCTAGATGATGTCCTGAAAGCACGGCTCAAAACTGTCGGTGTGTCTGAGTATCGTTTCCAGATGGAAGTGTCGACTGGTCGAGAAACTGGCACAGATTGGCGAATAGTTGATGTCGGCGGTAGTAGAAGTCAGGTACGTCTCGGCGCTCATTATCTAAACCTGGCCTATCATCGAAGCCTATTTTTCAGCGTCGTAAGTCCTGCTATCACCCACCAGGAAAGCCTAAAATCTGACGAAACTCAGAAACGTGGATTCCTTTTTTTGATAATGGTCAGTACGTCCCAACGACTGTTCCTTGGATTTTATTAATGTGATCCACAGTTGACGCAAGTAAGCGCAGTGCAACCTGAAATGCAGCTACTTTCTACTAACTGTTTTCGAAGTTATCTTCCTGGCGCCAATCAGCGGCTTTGATCAAGTTTTAAGTGAGGACCGCACGGTTAATCGGCTTGTGCGTGCAATCTTACTCTTCGCCGTCCTTGTTGATTCCGGGTTTACAGGAAGACTCCGTCCTGCTTTGGAAAACAGTATGCTCCAACAAGCTTCTCGCAAATGTTGACTTGGTGCTGTTTCTCAATAAGTGTGACATCCTGGAGACGAAGCTCAAAGCTGGTGTCAGGTATGCTCTCGGTTTCTTAAGTCTTGTCAGCGGTCATCGGACTCATACCATCTGGTGGACCTCGTGGTTAAATAGGCTGGCAAAATATGTAAAAAGTTTTGGGGATCGAGCGAATAACCTTGAGACTGTGAGCAAGTGTGAGTGTTCCCTATCTTCCTATCTCTTTCCACTATCCACCTCCGCTGTCACACTTAGAGTGTCTTCAGACCCTTTATTTCATGCCCACCGATAAAAGTCTAAGATTCTTGGGCGTAATTAACACTCAACCTTATAATTCACAGATTTTCGAAGCAAATTCAGTGCTATTCATCGAGAATATTCTCCGAACCCGCGAAAGTTTTATGCGTTCTGCACCTCGGTGACTGTGTGTTTACGGTCTTAATTCCTCTTCTTCTGTCGTTCATGTTTTCCTAGGACACTGCTACTACTGCAGGGATAATCGCCAGCGGTAAGTAAATCTTCAGTATTTGTCAGCTCTATGCCTGCCTAGTAAATGTGTTCCGTTCTTTTAGTTCGAGATATGGTTATTCGTCAGCATCTCAAACAGTCGAAACTAATGTGACTTGGTTGTTTCCTTCGCTCGGCTTCCCGCATGATCTGTCATGATAGGTTATGATCTCTTGTATCTCTGCCATTACACATCTCCCGCATGTTATCACCCATTTGCCTGACCGTGATTCTTCATGAGTACGTAGACCTTTCCATTGTATTCTTCCAAAGTTTCTACGACATCTTCACGCTCTCCCAGATTTGCTGTTTGACTTCACCTGAGTAGATGATCTAGGACGCCATTCATTACGCTTGCAACTCTACGTCTCTGCCCTTCACTTTAATTCTTCATCGTTCGCTCTTGAATTTTCCCCTTATTACGGTAAGCTTTTCGACCACTCTTCTTACATTTAATAGTGCAAATTAGTATACTGTCACAGATAATCAAATTCTTGTACATTCCGAACTAAGAAAAGTTGTCTTCAGAAGTTGGCGGGAAATTTATTTCCAAATTCCTTACGGTGGACACTCAAGCGCACTGACAAAGGAGTGGCTTCGAAATCCATATACAAGTGCTTTCGAGATTACTTCTGTATGCTCAGTAGGGTAACGGGCTTTACAGGAAAGCAGTTCGCAGTGATCCTCAACTTAGTACTCTGGTAAGCACCCAAATTCCGCACATTCGAGATTCTGAAATATAAGTACATGTCAATGGATTTGTTCATCGCTATCACCTGTCCTTCCATTTTCTTTCCCAAAGTTCTGTCTTTTGCTATGGAAAGCGCTTCCGGTCCCGGATCCGAGAATTCTTGCAATTGAAGGTACCGTTGTTGTGTTCCCAACCCCGGATGTTGAAGACATACTGAATGTTCTAAGAACGATGGATTTACGTCAAAAGCTGTTTTATAACTAGCGAAAGGTACAACTACTAACAGCGTAGCTCGCCAGAGCTCGCCACGGGATAATACTATTGCGTCGAGTCGCAAGACTTTTTGGAAACGGCTTCGGAATCGCCTTCAACATTTTCAGATGACCATCGAATTTTCTATGTATCAAGCATCTGAAGTAACTTTCTCTCTCTCTCTGTACTTAAAATGGCTATTTTTCAAGAGCGACATCCGTGCACGTGTCACAGCTCCAAAGTCCGATTCTTGGCTGGTTGGTCTGGTCTCACTTATACTTAGCCCGATAACACGGGATGGGGTGAACGTAGAACAGTGTAGAGCGGGTCTATTTTGGCCCAGTTTGGCCCTCGCCGATAACGACCTTTTTTCAAAGACGGACGAAAGTCATATACGAATCAAGGGTACTGTCAATGTGTTTCTGTAACCAAGATTAAGTACCACCAGGCCGAGATAAGATTACAAACTTGTATAGTCACAATCGATCGTTGAATGTTTTCGCGAGGGATTGAATGTATCTCAATCGACAATGCAATGGTATAAGTATAAGTACATACATACAATGTTCGTGCATAGGTAGATGATGGGTGACCAAAATATCCAAATCAGCAAACCAAAACCAAGAAAAAAAAATAAATCTAGGACCGAAACGAAATGTAATGAAGTATGCGCGACTATAGTTAAGACTCAATCATAACCTTGAGTACCATTCCTCCGTGGTCATCCCTTCCCCGCGCCAGAAGCTCGAAAGCTTCTTTGGCCTGATTGAGCGGATATCGATGGGTCACCAATTTGGAGAGTTTTTGCGAGAAACCTGCATTTTGGACAGCTTGAACGCCGTTTGTATGGCCGCCTTTGCAGCTCGATGTAAGAAGATTGGATCCAGATAGGAGTTCGACGGCTTCGTTGTATGTATCAGCGTAGCGAAAACTACCGATGAGATCGACTTCTCGTGTGGCTGCAGCGGAAATCGGGAAGGAAGATAATATGGGGCTCCCCATTCCTACTAAAGCGATACGTGCTCCAAGAGTTGTGCACTACAACGAAGAGAAGCATTCGGCGTCAGGTCAAGAGGACGAACGGCGAACGATGCACAGAAAAAAAAAACTTACAAAGACGCTCATGAGGACACAACTTTCAGCGCCTGTGCACTCGAAAATGATGTCAAATCCGTCGGGTTCGTCGAGAACAGCTAAAGCGTTGGCAGCATTCTCTTTCGCGCGACGAATATTCTCCGGTTCTTTCGGGTTAGATTCCATCGAAGTGATTTTGGGAGGTAAAGGCAGGCAATAGGTACTGTTACCCTCACTCGTCGTGAAATTTTCTCGAGCTGCAAACGCCAAGCGATCGTTGTTAATATCAACAGCGCAAACACGTTCGGCTCCTAGTTCTTGAGCAAGGGCACATGCAATAAGGCCGATGGCCCCAACACCGAAGACTAGAACCTTCTTTCCGGCTGCCGAAGATGAAGGGGAAGTCGTAGAAGTCGTGGACAGCGACGACGACCCAAGTGACGGATATGATGATGCGGGGCATATACCGGCTCTGCGGGAGGCATGGAGCAGTACGGAAAGAGGTTCGGCGAGGGCAGCTTGAGAATAGGACACAGAATCTGGAATTCTACATCCACGAGTGTGAGTCTTCATGCAGAATAAAAGCATAGGGCAAAAGGAAAATCAACGTACGGATGTAAGCACCAAGCTTCGTGGTTAATTTTTTGCTGAAGCATTCCATCGCGATGCGGGAAAGTTTTTGCGCTCGAGCAGAAACGAAGATTTTTGCATAAATTGTATCTAGAGTTGGAGCAATGTTTGCAAACATCCTTAGCAGTTCGAGCTGAACCGTCGGAATTGAGAGATCGACAAGGAATGCCACACTCGATTGCGACTCTCACGCCGACCCGTAAATGAGGGTATTGCGACGCGACGCCTGCCCCAAGTGCGGTTATTACACCCGAAGATTCGTGGCCAAGAACAAGGGGAGAACGTATGGCGAAGTCCCCATTTCGGCCGGCGAGGTAATAATGTACTAAGTAGGGGGATTAGAAGGATAAAGAACAAAGAAGGAGAGAATCTTACGATCACTACCACACAGTCCAGTGGACTTGACTTCGAGCTGGCATTGACCTGGTTCTGGTGCCCAGAGTGGTCGAGGTTCAAGACGCAGGTCTTTGGGGCCGTGAAGAACAGCAGCAGTGGAGGTAGGGAGAGCAGGCATTAGTAAAGAATCGTGGAGTCGTGAAACCAAGAGAGTTATTGGGCGAGATGGGTCACATTCCTAGTATTTATAGCAGTAAAATCATACATAAAAAAACTGTGCGGCCCGAAAATCCGACTAAAATGAAAGTTTGGAGAAACGTTGCGGGGAAGGGATACAGCAGATCTCCTTTCCCACAGATCTGCTCAATCAATGTGATCGCGGACCTTGCCGCGATGACCGGTCCGAGTCCCGAGCACAATAATTCAGGGTCGACTCCTAACCACCACCTTCACCACAACCGGTTGAACTTCCTCATTGACCTCAGACTCCTCGCCGCTTTTGAGGGCCATGGCGCGTCCTCTGAGACGCCAAACTACTATAACTCTCGCTCACCAATAATATCTTCGAGCTTTCAAACTTTTACAGGTTTCCAAGACTTTTTCTGAGCATTTGAATTTCTAAATTCCGGGGTTCAACGTTCAACATTTCTCGGTCCGAACTCTCCGATCTCATTCTTACCTATTCTGCCCCTGTCTCCGTCAACATGTCTTCGGTATATAATTCCCTCTACTAGTAACTTCAGACTCGCGCTCGTATCATCATTTAGCTTTTGCTAATGCCTATTACAAGCAACTCAATGGACCTGTTTTCTCTCAAGGGTAAGACTGCGCTTATCACTGGCGCGTCTAGAGGTAAACTTCTTAATTCTTGTTCGTTTTGATTCGAGCTGAGATTTCATTAGGCATAGGTCGCGCTTGTGCCATCGCTCTAGCTCAAGCTGGAGCGAATGTATGCCTTGTTCTTCGACCGCCTTCTGATTCGTCCCAAGACCAGACAAAGTATTTCTCGGCCGATCTGAAGGACGAGGAAGATCCTTATAGTTTGTCTATTCCGACCCCTGCCCTTCTATCTGCTATTTCTACAACGTCCACGGGACCCGCCAAAGGAATACACGTCTCAGTTATATATGCAGACATTTCTGATACCACTAGTCCAGCTGATGCGGGATCGGGTAAGTTTTGGATGGACATACGTTGATGGTAATTTACGCGCGACCTTCTTCCTCCCAGGCGTCAAATCTGTCTTCCCCCGTGCTCTCAAAGCTGTACCAGGTGAACAGATAGACATTCTAGTAAACTGTGCTGGCATCCAGAGGCGTGCACCTAGCGTGGAATTTCCGGAGAGTTTTTGGGATGATGTGCGTTTTTTTCGTTCAACTCTCATGCGAGGTTTAGGATTCTCAATTAATTGCTATATGTCAGGTATTGAATACGAATCTCAAGTCTCCTTTCCTCCTTGCCCAAGCAGCCGGCCAACACATGCTCCCTAGAAAGAGTGGGAAAATCATCAACTTCTGCTCGTTATTGACTTTTCAAGGTATAAATTTACGATTAATACGTCATTGTTCACCCATAATTCTTGTAGGAGGGCTAACAGTTCCTGCGTATGCTGCGTCGAAAGGTGGTCTAGGCCAGCTAACCAAGGCCTTGAGCAACGAATGGAGCTCTCAAGGTATTCATGTTAATGGAATTGCCCCTGGATATATTGCGACAGACATGTAAGTAGCTGACAAGTTCTCCCAAAACGCCAGTTATTTGATTCTAACAGGAACGAGGCGCTTCTCAATAATCCGACTCGTCTGCAACAACTGAATGATCGAATTCCCGCCCAACGTTGGGGAACCCCTCAAGATTTTGCGGGACCGGTAGTATTCTTGGCAAGTCAAGCTAGCAACTACGTTTGTGGTGAAGTCTTGGTCGTTGACGGTGTGAGCATCGGAAAATTCTTATCTCTGGCGGATCCCATTTCAACGCTTAATTTAGGGCTGGATGGGTCGCTGAATTATACTTTGGAGTGAAAGTATTGCATGCATGACACCTTTTTGGAGTTCGTGTTCGTGAGCACGGAGAAATCGGAATTCGAAGGTGATTGATTTGCAAAGAGTATCATATTCTGGGAGAATTGGAAAACCAATGGAATGAAACTAGGAATCAGACCGATTGATAGCAGCTTCAGCGGCGGGCCGCGCTGAAGTCCTGAGTCGGAACGATTCTCCGAATCAGATCAAAGCGGCGATTTAAGTACACTGACGTCAGGCAGGTTTATTACCCAACCGCTCACTTGCACACTCAAGTTGAGGGATGCGACGCTTACCCTCAATTTCGAATGGGGTCCGGCAGTCTGAGTAGCGATAACCTTCAACAACATCGCAGAAACTACAACAAGCTTTTAATTTACGACTTCTCCTTACTAAAGTCTCTTCGAGCTCAATGTACGCAAAACAAGAAAAATCAAATGATTCTCAACGCACTGGTCACCCTATCCCAAACGTAAGACAGTGAGCTACATAGACCGCTATCTTTCGTGCAGATACCACTTAAGATTTCCTTTCTATCAGAGTTCTATGAGCATGCATCCAGTCGGCTATTTGAAAAGCAAACCAGGCAAATGGCGGTCCTCTTATGTTTCTCCAAATTTTTCACCCCCACCCTTTCAGTAGCACGGGTCTGTCAAGCGGAGTGTTGCGATCGCGCGAAGTCCTGTAAAACTCATTTGGAAAACGCCATTATATAGAGTACAAATCTTCGGAACAGTTACGAGACGTCCGGTTTCGCTCCCAGTCCCATGGAATTTTTTACCTAGAACAAATGGGAATCTCAAATTGCTGGCGCGTTTCGGAAAGTTCCTCGATAACTTGCAGCCAAAGTCCAAGTTGGCGGCTCTCCGAATGATATGGGAACCACATATCCTCGGAAGTAAGTGTTTTAGCCGCCATTTGGAGATCCTTCTGACGTTCATTGTGGGTTACGGCCATGTCTGTAGACTGGCGCAAACAACCGCGAATGTAGAAGTTGGGCCGAGATCCCTTCGAACCGGATGACCTTCCGAAAACAAGGCACCTTCAAATATTTTGTCGACTTATCTGGACAATCCAGACGATTCATATGCAGTTCCTATGGCTAGAGGCAGCACATTTGTTGAAATGTACGATCCTCGGTTACTCCTATGAGTAAACGGACCAGCTTTTCTTATCTGTTTCGATGAAAAGGTACTGGTCTATATGGCACGGTGCTCTTCCGTTTGTGCGTGCATGGGAAGTCTGATTTTTCTTCTGCATTGTTGTCCTAGTCAAGGCAGGCATTTGGTATAGACCACGAGTTGACTGGATGAAAATCTCGATACAACCATTTCTTCTTATCGCAAGAGATACATCCTACTCTAGTCTATACTTCCATTCTTGTTTTATTTGACACCTTGCGACCTGGCTCCTGAATTGGGCTTTCTGGTATCTCTACAACAATGGTGCGCAGATATTTCCCTAAGATTCATCAAAAGCTCACTGGGGGTGCCTAAAGTTTTCCGCGTTTCACTCATTCCGTGACAATTCTGTTCATTCCGTTTCACTTTTGGGTACGTTGTCATCTGTAATCTCACCTTTTCACCCAGCGGAATTTCATGGAACTTTCAGGTTCCGAGGGATAGTCAGGATCGTACAATGTCTCAAATCATTTCGCCGTGGACATTTGATGAGCAGTAATAGCTCTGTGTCTATTCACCTCTGGGTTCACTTTAATCTCGGACGTGACGCGTGAAACCTGTGGCGTTTACCAAGATTCGTCCACTGAGTTCGGGAATTGCAAGCCATAGTATTTGCCGTAAGGTCAGCAACCTTCGGTCAGAAAATCGCATGGAATTCTCAAATAAAATATCGACGGGCGTCAGACAAAGTCCCGCCCGATTGAATAAACTAAGTAGTCATTGACATCGGGCAATACAACCCTTGTGCTGGTAACATCTCTCAGCATGGGCACAACGTTCATATTACTCAGTATGAAGACGTATAGTAAAATCACCAAAGGTGTATATTCCGCAGATGCCGCCGTGCAATTGCCATATTCAGCTCGTGTGTCATGAATTCTCAATCGGTAAAACGGCGCTCGACTCCGCAACAGGTTGCAACAGGACGCAGGCATAAACGAACCTTCGGTCTCAGTTTGTACATCGATTTCGTTAAGTATGTAGTCTTTATACATTCACGCACCCCTACTTCCACCAACATACTTAAACCCAGTCTGCCAATGAATCATATCCTGCGGGTCTTGTCACATTCAACCAACCATTCGATGCTGCCTTAAACGGGTCTATTTTGACTATCGGACTCTGCGTTTTCACAGTACCAAACGGAGTGTTCGTAGCCACTTGCATGAAATCGGGATCTTTCCACAGATGCGGATGTAGTCGGTTTATGCTGGCGATAGCGGCCAAGCCTACATCATCGAAATTGCTTTGGCGGCTAAGCTTTTGAGAATGTTCGAGTCCGTGTGCACTAGCTATCCTTCTCCAGATCTCTTCTGGGTACGATCCGAGCGACATAAGCCAATCATTATACTTGACGAGTGATACGCTCGTATAGTAACTTCCACCTTTGGTCAATCGGTGATGCAATGCATTCAATGTTGCAATACAGCCAAGCTCCCCTGCGCTGGATCAGGTATCAGTCAACTACAATGACCCGGCCCAAGAAGATGTAGGAAATATACCCAAAATCGGCTAGCGGAAATGGAGGCGCGACGGGCTCTTCTAGACCTAATGCTCGCCCGTTCGCCCACGATACACCGGTTACCTAATGTCAATCACCTCAATAGATCCACAGTATAAAGTAATGAAGGTGCACACTGAGTCGGCGATCTGCTGCCATCCAGGCCTATCCGACCACTCGCCTCCATCTCCATAACAGCTTTCTTTGACATAAATAAAGCCTCGTTTTCCAGAAAAACGTTTCAGCAATTCGTCAGGTCCATAACCTAATTTTGCAATGGCTCCTGGGCGATATCCATCTACAATCACGTCTACGTCTTCAAGCAAATTCTCGAAAGCCTGTCTACCTTCTGAACTTTTCAGGTCCAGATCGATAGTTCGCTTCCCAAAGTTGAAATCGACTGCATAGTATGATTGATCAGGAAGGTTATGGCTTGTGACTCGCAGAACCTGAGCACCATATTCAGCGAGAGTTCGGCTGATCACAGGCCCTGCGATTACTCGAGACAGATCAAGAATTTTTACACCAGACAGAATATTAGGTCCCTCAAGCGAAAGCATCAGGGTTGGAGACGTGCTTTCCAATTGGGATAATTCGAAAAGAGGTCTTGACGAAATATGTTTACCCTAAGCCATTGAGTTAGTGAGCCATGATAATTCGGGTTACTTTCGCGTTCGATCCTCACATGAGAAGAAGCTAGAAACTCTGCCCTAGTCAAGCAGGGTGATCCAGCCTGCTCGATATGTCGAATCATTTTATCAAGATCTTCGGATGTATACTGCTGCGTGGATGCTTCAATCTCTCTTTGGGCGACTTTCTTCTCATTTTTCCCTTCGTCATACGGCGGTAGACCCAATGCTTCTAGAGTGGGTGTGGCATTAAGACTGGATAACCCATTCAATAAAGAGACGTCCCTCTATTTCAATATTCATCATACCTTGCGTGCAGATGGTAGAAGCCCCCGTCCTTTGTGCGATATATATTGGTGAGCATGCGCCGGTATATGTTATTGTATACATGATTGAGATCGGTGTCTATTCTGTTTGTTAGCACTCGGTTTGATACCATCGTCACAAATGACAGGCGTACCCATGATCTTATTCTTCATCTCCGAGCCCCACTTTGGTATTCCGTCTACGGTAGACAGGAAGCTCATTGCGGGGAATAATGCAGCATGATTACAGTTAACCGATGCCTTGACCTTTGTGTCTTCACCAAATCGTTTTTTGCAAAGCGCTACTGCGATTATTCCCTCCAACCCTTTCAACGCTGCGAAAGATTCATGTGCCTTCAGAACGATAGGTATCAAAGGCTCGGCCGAGTCGGTAGAAAATTCGACAGAGTCAACAAGTTCCCGGATCTCAGGAAGCACAGGTAGATCCTGGTCGAAGGTTGACAGTAGAACCTTTTTGCTTGCTTCGATGGTGGAGTACAAAGCCATGTTGCGTCAGTTTACGACAGTCCTGACTATTGAACATGTGTGAGCAATGTATTCGCTCGGCCCCGACATGGACATGACCTTATGATTAGAACAGGATTAGAACATCAGCTTGTGTTAGAAGATTTGTTGATGTTCCGGCCAAATGTGTATTCCAAATGCCGACACTAGCCTCCTGAAGAAAGCTTGAAGAAAGCGGAGAACGGATGGTAATTTTCCATCTCTAGCCCTCTCTAGCCACCATTGGCATGCGCGAGATCTAGGCATGATGATAATGTGAGCTGTACTTGTCATCAGTCAACCAGGTTGATTTCTAAACACACAAAACCTCGAAGCGGGGGTGTAGCTGAAAGTATGAGGGATGCAAGAAGAAGAAGGACTGCGAGGAATCGCTGTAAAGGAGGTTTGAATTCATAGAACATCGGCGTTATCGGTCTATCTGAACTTTTCACGATTCTCATCTTCTTCCAATCGTCTTGGCCGTGGAAGCGCCCTGTGATAAGATAAGATGATCTATACACATACGAGTGAGGAGCCGGGATGTACCACGACGTCATCGTGATTCTTTGTGCAAAGATTAATATTCTGAAATTTTTTCATCTTTTCACCCCACTATCATCCTTACTTGAGCCATGTCTGGAGACGCAAATGCCGCGTATTCTGTCAAGGATCATAACTACACCATGGTGATTGTTTTGTTTTGTTTTCTCTGCTCTTCATTGAACACTTCGTTGTCAGATTCAAGCGTTTGAATGGTACTCTGAAGGTGGAGGCGTTCATTGGAACAAACTTGCGAAAGTCGCGCCTGAATTGGCTGATATGGGTATGATTCTCTGCAATAAATCAGATATACACTAATATAACTACAACGACAGGCTTTACAGCGATGTGGTTTCCACGTAAGACGCGTCGCTCTTTGTGACTCTTGATGGATGACTATATGCGCGCTACTATAGCTCCAACCAAGGCCGCTGGACAGGACTCAGTCGGATATGACGTTTACGACTTGTATGATCTGGGTGAATTTGATCAGAAAGGCGGAAAACGAACCAACTACGGAACTAAGGAGGAGTTGTTAAAGGCAGTGAAGACAGCGAAAGAGAATGGAATTGTCACGTATGTGGATGCTGTATTGAACCATAGGTATGTGCTATCTGCATAGAGAGCTGCTCTCCTGATGTCATTTCTCCTTACAGATTTGGAGCAGACAGAATAGAGACGTTTGGAGTCGTTGAGGTCGACACAAACGATAGGACAAAGGAAATCTCGGATTTGTATGATATCAAGGCACGTCGAAATGCTTAGCCTGCACAAGATTCAATAACTTGCTCATCTCTTTCTCTTCTAAAATGTCTCAGGGATGGACTGGCTTTGACTTTCCTGGTCGTGACAACAAGGTAAACATGAACATGTATCGTGTACCCTGTCAGCTAGTTGTTCATTTTCATCTAGTACAGCTCTCTCAAATGGAACTTCAATCACTTCACTGGCGTAGACTACAACGACGAAAACCAAAAGACTTCTATCTATCGCATTCACGGAGACGGAAAAACCTGGGCCAAGGGTGTTGATAAGGAGAACAAAAATTATGATTATCTGAGTATGTCATTCGCAAATCACGATGTCCCCTCAATACTGACACTAATCCCGATCCTCAGTGGGGGCGGATATCGATCACAACCATCCCGAGGCGCGAGAAGATATCATCAACTGGGGAAAATGGATTTTGAAGGAGCTGGGTCCTGGAGCAGCAGGTTTCCGGTTTGACGCTGTGAAGGTTGGTAAGGAATCTTTTTTCTTGTCTGCTACCCTCACCTCGAGTTGTCTGTTGCTCCGTCCCGGGATAGCATATAGATCGAAGTTTCATTGCGGAGTTCGTCAAGAGTATCCGTGCCGATGAGGACGTGAACAGACCCAAGATGTTTGCAGTTGGAGAGTTCTGGAAGGATTCGATAGAGGACTTGGAAGAGTACCTAGGCGCACTGGGGACACAGGTGAGATTTTCTAGTGTCAAAATACTCACCGAGCGCTTGAACCGTTGGCCATAGTTTAGCGTTTTTGATGCGCCACTCCATTATAATTTCAAAGAAGCGGGAGATCGCGGAGGTGAATACGATATGAGAGCGATCTGGGATGGGACGGTCGTGCAGAAGAGGCCCATCGATGCTGTCACCTTGGTCGATAATCACGAGTATGTTTTCTCTCCATCGACGCTACCAGAGTATCACTGACGCGGCCCTTATTTCCAGCACGGTTCGCATAGTTCTAGCTGACTGCATGCATTCTGACATCGCACTAATACAAATTATATCTCCATTGTCGACAACAGCAAGTCGGTCAAGCCTTGGAAAGCTGGGTTTCGCCCGCCTTCAAACCTCTAGCGTATGCATTGATATTGCTCAGGCCTTCTGGATACCCGTAGGGATTTAATATCCTCATAAATTGCTATGTTCCGGTGATTAATGTTAATCGCCGCTCTAGGTGCGTATTCTGGGGCGATGTCTACGGCACTGCTGGGCCAGAGGGCAATCCCCAACAGCCTGTTTCGCAGCTTGGAGATTTAATTCGTGCGAGGAAGCTCTATGCGTATGGCGAGATCAGGGACTATTGGGACCATATGAATTGCGTCGGGTAAGCATATTGTGTTCCTTCTCGAACAGCATACTGATTGCCACCATTGACAGGTGGGTCCGTACTGGTGATGAGACACGACCAGGATGTGCTGTGGTCCTTTGCAATGGTGGTGAAGGGTACGTTTTGTCTGCAACACTTTCGCCGAGTCTAAAAAACTCTCTTTGCTTCTTTACATAAATACCTTTTAGATTCAAGCGAATGGAAGTTGGAAAGGTGTGTTCACAGTTTTTTGTTTTCCTGAAATTCAATCGACGCAGACTTACGCACAAACTAGGAACACGCGGATGAGAAATGGACTGATGTGCTGGGATGGCACAAGGGAGAAGTGATCATTGGCGAGGACGGCTGGGCCGAATTCATGTGCTCGGCGCAGAGCGTTAGTGTTTGGGTCAAGAAGGATGCTCCCGGTCGGGAGGAGTTTCGGAAGACGTGACTTATCTATCTATGATTAACCACTGTCACCGTTCACTCTGGTATCTATTGAATTGCACAGCCATGCCGCGCCTGAATTGAAGGTCGATAAAGTACGCTTTGACTGATATAGCTCCGACTGGCATTCAATATTCAACGTCAACGCGCACGGACTTGGAATTTCACACATTACAGATGTCAGCATGACACTGTATGACACCTCTCCTAGTGATCTCCTATATTTAAATATCGTGCGTCGTATCTTTGTGACAGAGAGCATGTCGGAATATCGACGGCTGGAAGGTTTGTTGTGAGGATGAACATACATACCCAGCAGCGATATTGTAGCACCGAATTCAATGCAAGCTGTGTTTACATCCCCTTGAATGTTATGCCTACGAGTAAGGAGGATTTTCAACTTCGCAGCGGTCGGCGTTGTAGGCCTCCGTGGCAATTTCCCGTCAAAAGGGTGTGTGACAAGTATAATGTTAAAATTGCAACAACTTTTTTTGAAGGCCTGCCCCGACCTTCGGAGTCTGACAGGTTGAGGATAGCCGGTGTACAAGCGAAGACGAATGATATTATTATTTGAAAGTCAAGCTGCGCTGGCTGCAAGGAGCCTCCGAAGGATTGGACAAGAGGAACGAAAAGCACTCGGATGCTGAGCACAAGGGGGGTGCACGATAAATTCTAGTACGCGGCTGTAGAAGCCTTTGTGATGAAAAGCGGCAGAACAAGGGGTGTTTAGGAGATGATCAGTAAAAATTACGTATTATTTCCCACGTGCCCGCCCCCTTCGTGTACTCCATTTATGACGTTGAACTAAAACTTTTTTCTTCTTATAGACTCTCCCCATTGTTAGACAGCGTGTATTCTTTTCCCCTCTGCCGCCATGTCCAGCATATCCAGTGCGACGTCCGCGTCTACTGCGACTTTTGTTACTGCCTTGGTTTTTAACGGCGCTGTATTCGGTATCGAAATAGCAATCTTCACGCTTATCCGACCTTATTTCAAGGCAATTTACGAACCACGAACTTATGTTCCACCCAAAACCAGTCGAATTCAATCCCTCACATCAGGTGGAAAGCAGGCATTTGGTCTTAAAAACGCTCTTTCGTGGCCATTCGCAGTATATCACTCAAATCATCAGGATATTAAACTTGCCAATGGACTCGACGCCTATTTCTTCGTGCGCTACCTACGCATGATGGTTGTCATTTTCCTTCCCATCTGGATTCTTTCTTGGGCCGTTCTTCTCCCTGTGACTAGCGTAAACACGCAGGTCAGTGGGAACACCAAACTCAACAGGTTTATCTTTGGAAACGTCGCTCCCGACAAATCGGCGCGATATGCTGCACATATCATCATGGCCTGGGTCTTCACTGGTAAGACGATTTTGATCTCTTGATCTCATAAATTTACATCTATCTATTTTAGGTTGGATATTTTTCATCATCTGGCGTGAAATGAGGCACTGGCTATACACTCGTCAATATCATCTCATTGACTCTACGCATTCGAAAAGTGTCCAGGCGAACACGGTTCTTATCACCGGCATCCCTCAGAAGTACCTTACCCACGCCGCATTACACAAAGTGTTCGACGTATTGCCTGGTGGCGTTAAGAATATCTGGATCAACAGGTAATTCCCATAGAACCGAACACCCGCTTCTGGTTCATATTGCTGAAAATTTCCCCCCCCCCCAGGGATCTCAAGGAATTGCCAGATTTATACGATCGACGCTTGAAGGCTTGTAACAAACTCGAAAGCGCAGAGAACAAGCTTTTAAGCATCGCGGCCAAACGACGCCTCAAGGCAGAAAAACAATCTAGTAAAGAGAAAGGTAATCATTTCTCATCAACCAGATAACTTCAAACGGAATGTTCATTCATGCCTTACTGACCAGATCCGGAGGCTCAACCGTCGGCCGTCGTGCCTGAGGATGAGCGACCTACCCATAAACTCGGTTTCCTTGGCCTCTTCGGTGAAAAGGTTGACTCGATTGAATGGGCGCGTTCGGAAATACGAGTTTGCAACGAGCTACTTGAAGCCGGCCGTGCTAATATTCCTGGGTACAATGCGCACGCATCGCATCGCAGCTTTCACCCCGACTTTGACGACGACAGCGACGATGATTTCGGTGGGCAAGGAGGTATCATTGGAACGGTTGGCAAAGTCGGCAACGTTGTTAAACGGAAAACTAGGAAAACTGAGCGTGACCCGCAGGAAGCTCGCGCAGAGGAGCAGTCGGTTGATGCAGCAGCCGGGACAGACGAACCTTACCCCGTCGTCAACAGCGCCTTCATCACATTCCGTAAACAGATATCTGCGCATTTGGCGGGACAATCTTTGATTCATCACGAACCGTACAGGATGAGCTCAA
This sequence comes from Lentinula novae-zelandiae, assembly GCA_027921425.1. Classification (NCBI taxonomy): domain Eukaryota; kingdom Fungi; phylum Basidiomycota; class Agaricomycetes; order Agaricales; family Omphalotaceae; genus Lentinula; species Lentinula novae-zelandiae. The sequence continues at coordinate 1,741 of MU823717.1, read as the reverse complement.
GATACATTGAAGTCGCGCCTTCCGATGTCATTTGGAGCAATCTGTCTCTGAATCCGTTCGAGATTAAAATGCGAATCGCTATCAGTTGGGCTATCACCATTGCGCTGATCGTCTTTTGGGCAATTCCAGGTGTGTATTCGTTTAGGTCATTATCTATTTTTAGCTAATAATTCGGTCGTAGTTGCCTTCATTGGTACCATCTCCAACATACAATCTGTTTGTCAGAAAGAGACATGGCTTGCTTGGTTATGTGACCTTCCTTCCCCCGTCGTTGGAATTATCCAGGTGTGTAACTTAATGATATATACACATTGATTTGCATTAACATCATACAAAGGGTATTTTACCGCCAGTGTTACTCGCGGTTTTGATGATGCTGCTACCGATATTTTTGCGTTTGCTTGCCAAATTTGAAGGGATTCCTAAACACAGCGGTGTTGAGCTTAGTTTGATGACTAGATATTTCATATTCCAAGTCATTGTAAGCACTTTTGTTGAACTTCTGCTGCCGATAGTTGTAATTTCTAACCTCAACATTAGCATTCGTTCTTAATCGTCACCCTATCCTCAGGCATCATCGCTTCACTTCAGACTCTTACTTCGAATCCCACTAGTATTCCATCGACATTAGCGAGTAGTCTTCCCCAGGCGTCCATCTTTTTCCTTACGTGAGATTTGGATATTTTACACATTCGCCTTTGGCTGATCAAAATACAGATATATCATTCTTCAAGGTCTTTCTGGCACGGCCGGTGGATTCTTGCAGATAGTCCCTCTCGCCATTTACTATGTCAAGCTTTTCCTGCTTGGCAGCACCCCCAGGAGTGTTTGGGGTATCAAGTATGGCAAGAGAAGTGTAGCTTGGGGCACACTGTTCCCGAACACCACCCTTCTCACCGTCATTGGTATGTTAGTTTTCACGTGTTTTACCTCACAGCAACTGATAGTGAGTGTGTTTTCGCCCAGCACTCGGTTATTCCGTAATTGCACCGATTATCAATGGTCTGGTCTGCGCCACATTCTTCGCGTTTTATATGCTCTACAAATATTTGTTCCTCTGGGCTTATCAACAAGACCTTAGCACCGATACTGGGGGTTTGTTTTTCCCTAAAGCGATCCAGCATTTGTTTGTGGGGTTGTACGTGGAGCAAGTTTGTTTGGCTGCGTTATTCTTTTTGGCTCGGGATGAAAATAACGCGGCCAGTGCGATTCCTGAAGGAGCATTGATGATCGTATTGCTCATCTTTACTGTGAGCTTCCAATCATCGTTTCTACTGATCATCGTCAATTAACTATCGTTTCCAGGCATTCTTCCAAATTATTTTGAACAACATGTATAATCCGCTGAAGCATGCTCTTCCTCTCTCAATGTCTGAGAAGATGTATCACGAAGAAGATCCTATCCCCGCTGTACAGGATGAATCAAGCTCAAACGCGAAAGAACAGACATATCCCATGGACAGGGTCGAAAGTAAAGGCGTACGCGGTCCTAGCGTCGATGATGACCGTCTCAAGTTGCAAGCTTCAGACAACGACCGGCAATCGAACGGCGAAGATTCTACCAAACCCACGCCCGATCGAGTCGCTCCTCGTGCAGAAGAATCGTATGGGTTCTCACATCCCGCGGCGTCCCGTCCACAGAGAACGGTGTGGATTCCACAGGATCGTTTGGGTTTGGCGCAAGAAGAGGAGACTGCGTGTCGCGAGAAGGGTATTGATATCAGCAGCAAAGATGCTGAGA
>MU823716.1:0-24819 GCA_027921425.1 Lentinula novae-zelandiae | reverse complement strand
CTGAGAGTGATTAGCAGGAAGACAGCAACAGGGAACCCGTAGATATCGAGAACGTTTGAGAAACAGGTGGAGCGTAATGGAAGTGGTCATGATCCTGATTTATGATGGGGAGTACAATCTTGTACAATACATAATGGGAAGCGCATTTTGAAAGAATGTGGCATGATTAACAGGCCTTCGGGTTCTTTTGATGCAATCTGTAAATACCCATCGTCTCTGGACTCCAAGAGGACCTGCGTACCACGTTCCATGATTGAGTCATCGTAAGATTTAGGATGTAATTGAGCCCACGCACCGTACAGCGCTTTCCATTCCGCAAAAGTGACCCAAGCTTCCATGCTCAATTGGAATAAATTTCCAACGAGAGGTAGTCCACGAGGTCCTGGAGGTAAATGACCTTTCCCAAGGGCAAAAACGCGGCGATATAGATAAACGAAAGCTGCAAAGCCAGCGAGTAACGTCCATTTTGAAAGATGATGGAAAAGATAGGTCATATTTTCGATGCTATCTACGATGGTCATTGTAGTAAATCAATTCAGCCCGGGTTCGAGTTGGATGGACCCCTGCTACTTTGGAGGATATGGGGGGAAGAAAGCAAGAAGGAAAGGAGACACGAGATGACGAAGAAAGATGAAGACGGGAGAAATCAATCACATTTTGACGTAGGGTGGGTAGAATTTGTCGAACTGAGTAGTCCGTCTTCGAAGTTTCTAAGATCTAGTTAAGGGTTGGTGTATGGCTCCATGAGGGTTCCACTGAAAGGTTGAAGTGGTAAGACATATCAAGTGATTAGGACTCGTCTGCTGAAAGGCTGACTGATGTCCCATTGAATACATGAGTATTACCTTACTTAGTGAAAACCAAAAACTAGCGCGCGGTTCGAACGCGCTTCTTCGTGAAGGTGAAAAGAGCTTCTAATTTTCTATCAGTGAACCTAACGAGGAATCATGATCAAGTTGGAAAAAATCGTCACGTGCTTTTGGCGGCAAGTACCGACCGCATGTGCAAGAAGGAAAGTTTTTGACTCTGCTCTTTGCCACCACCACTATATCGATTATCTTCACCGATGTCATCTAATGTTCCAATCGCTGGCAGCAACATTACCGCGCCAACGCCTCAAAACACGCCTTTGACTCATGCACCGATTGCGGCTGGTCTTTCAAGGCCAACTGTCCCCGATATCTCAGAGGATAAAGAAGAGGACAACGACGACGACGACGACGACGCTGATGCGCTGCGCGAACAGGCACTGGCGATGGTTCAAGGAAAACTCGCAGGATTGATCGGAAAAAGCTCCGGTTATCTAGAGTCTCTACCTGTCGAGGTTAAACTCAGCGTCGAGGGGCTCAAGGGTATACAGGTAAAGCACCACGAACTTCAAAATCAATATAAAAGAGAGTGTCTTGAGCTGGAAAAAAAAGTATACTCACCTTTCGGTATCCTTTTGTTGCCAATTTCCTGACCTTTGTACTCCAGTATCTCGCTCTCCAAAAGCCTCTGTACGAACGCAGAGAAGCCATCATCAACGGATCTGAAAAACCTACCACTGAGGAGATCACAGCTGGGGAACAACAGTCTTTGAAAGATGACGAAGACTACACCCCTGTGCCCAAAGAGAACATCGTTCCATCTGCCATCCCAGAATTCTGGCTCACCGCTCTCCGAAATCACATCGGCCTCGCCGATCTCATCACTGAGCGCGATGAAGGCGCTCTCAAACACCTCCTCGACATCCGCCTCTCATATCTAAATGAACACGAAAAAGAGTACGAGGGCAAGCCCGGATTTAAAATCACCTTCATCTTTTCGCCCAACGAGTTTTTCGAGAACGAGACTCTCGATAAATCATACCTTTATCAGGATGAGGTTGGATATTCTGGAGATTTTGTCTACTACAAGGCGATCGGAACAGATATCAAGTGGAAGGAGGACAAGGATCTCACGAAAGAGTACGAGATCAAGAAGCAACGGAATAAGAGTTCGTATATATATACTGTCTATATTTTTTTAATTCTCTATACTAACGTCCTGCCCTAGATACTAATCGTACACGTCTAGTTCGGAAAGCTCGGCCTACGGAATCGTTTTTCAACTTTTTCAATCCTCCTGTCCCTCCATCAGACGAAGATCTAGAGAGCGGTAAATACGATGAGGAAGAGCTCGAGGACATTGAGGACAAATTCCAGCTGGATTACCAGATCGGCGAGGATCTCAAGGAAAAGGTATATCTTTTTAATTGTACTTTCTTCATCCAATTCATCCGTGTCTTTGCTCCAGATCATCCCAAGGGCCATCGACTACTTCACTGGGAAAGCCTTAGAATATGAGGTTATGGACGATGATGAGGACGATTACGAGGACCTCGATGATGACGACGACGACGATGGTCGATTTGACGATGTACGCTCACTTCCTTCTCTGTCTTTCTTTTTCCGACTCATAATTTCTTTACATCCCTAGGACTCTGAATCCGAAGTTGAGCTTGCACCGAGACGTCGTGGCCCACCAAAAGGTCGAGGTGGTGCTCCTGCAAACGCGGGAAACGTCAACCCAGAAGAGTGCAAGCAACAGTAGTCAGGTATGTAGCAGAGAAAAGTCAATTGATCCTATCGATTACACTTATCCGGGTAATTGTAGACATTTCGCAACACCATTTGCTCTTATTTCTTGATCTATATGTCTAGTCTATGTTTCACTGGTTGCACGCGTACTTTCTACCGCCTACATTACTTTTTTTCAGGTTCTTATACCTTGTGCGGTTTTCGAATAGTTGGCCTCTCTTACACAATCTTTTGGTTTACTTGTACATAATCAACTTTGGCTTCGAAAATCGTCTAATGTCTGGTACAAGCAGACTAGATGACAGTCATGTGAACGATCGCAGTATGTTCAATTGAGTGTTCACAGAGTTGAATATTTATTCCTACATTGATAATGGTACATCGCATTTACAGAAGTGGGTAACTAAGTTGCACCAGCCATGTTTGACTTGCTCGACTTACTCTGCCGGTGCGGGCGATTAAGCTGGAATGGGAACCTCGGCTTGCGGCGTCAACCTCACCGCATGCCTCAGGATGGTGTTTTCGAAATCAACGGTGGCGGAATGTGCTGTGACGCGGTTATCCTAAATCAGACAGGAAGAACAGTAGAAAAGTCAATATGAGTTCAAAGACATGAGCAAACACCGAATAACAATAACGTTTAGCTTTTGCTCCTTGGACTTGCCTTGCCTAGGAGTTAAGCAAAGAAAGATAGGATATATCGCGAAAATATAGATGTCAAGCAAGACAGCAAAACATATAGGGGGAATACGTGATCACGACCAAGCAAAACATAAAAGCACTTACCCATACTACCACTGTTCCCGGAGCGTACACGGCTCTGATTTGGAAATCGGCACCCTTGGCGATGTGGTCGAAAAGGAAGTTCAGGATGAGGTCCGACTCTTCCTTCTTGAATCCCACGATACGCCTTGTGAAACCTTGATTCACGTAGAGCGCTTTCTCTCCTGTGACTGGATGTTTTCTGACTAGAGGATGCTATAAGGGTTTGTTACGAGGAGAGTATATTGTATCGCTGATAAAAGAGGCTTACCTCGGTTTCCACGGGTTCCCTGCGTACAGGACCTCCTCGTCGTTCAGAAAATTCTGCTTGATAGACTGCAGAATGTACAGCGCGGAGCCCTTCAAGGCGTTTCTGGAATTCGGGTGACAAACGCCTATACGCTTCCACTTGAGATAGGAACAATGTGTCACCCCCTACACCGGGCTAGAACAAGGACGAAGGTGAGAATTCCAAGGGGTGGCCAGAAAGAGGAAGAATACATGAAAAGGAATTGAAAATAAATTTGCAATGGAGGACGGAGATATTCAAGGTTTTGAAAAGTTTCAAGTGGCGACGAGACAAGCGTACCTGGTCAAGAATGAAGAAAAATGTGGTACTTGGTGGCTGTTTTTCGTACGACTGAAAGTAAAAGTTAGAACAAAACTTCGTGCCGTTCACTATGAGCGAAAAAAAAAGAGGTCCGACTCACAATATCTGAATGCCAACTGACGCCGCTCACTTGATCTCTTCCGCGGTATTCCCTGAACACATCATGTTCGGGGTCCCGATACACTAATGGAAAATGTGTTTCCATGGGTGGTTACTAAGATCTCTAACCCCTTACCGACATGGAATTCTGGATACCCTTTGACGTTCCCGGAAGTCGGGTGCCTCTGAATGGGTCCAAAGTGTCTAAAGGGAAGATAGAATCAAGGAAATAAGGTCAGACACAACTCGTTAGGCCGACTTCATGGCCCGTAAACATAGACTATGAAGGTTACACCGCGGCGCACCTAGCTATCGCAATCTGCCGTTCGGGTCCAATATCCTTGAAATCCTGATCCCTGAACAAGAGAACTTTCCGCTCAGCAGCAAAAAGGGCGAGTTCGTCTAAACCTTCTTTGCCCAATTGGGATATTTGGACACCAGTAATTTCAGTGCCAATGTAGGGGCTTATGTTCCGAGTAGTGGTATTCGGTGTTAGGAGATTAGGTTTGGCGGGGTCAGCATTTACACCAGCGTCGATGTGTTCTAAGAGGGGGAGGTAAAAAAGGAAAGATGGAGGAAGTGAATGGTTATTACTCACCAAAAAGTTGAGTGGGGGGGAACTTTTCGTTGACATCGAAATACGGGTAGTAGAAAGGGTATGACAGCTACATACCGAAGGAACATTATATTGAGCGCAGTCGATAGGTACAAAGTTATAACCTACCTTGGACTTCAGGCCTGCGATAGGGTTTGGCAATTCTTCTCCTTTCAGCTCAGCTACAGAGGGAGCCATTGTGATTTCCTTTCGAAATGAAAATCAGTCCAGCTGTTCAACTTGAGATTTTCTTATATCTCGATAGCAATTCTTTGAGAAACACCATAAGCATGCAATATGGGCACTACAAAGCGCAATTGAAGAAAAGAGATTGCAAATTCACAGGAGAATGATCATCTGCCCGGTAGAATTTTGTGGTGAGAGAAATTTCAAGGTACTCCACCACCGAAAGAGGATGACGGATTTCTACGAGCGATGGCGCGAGTTGATTCAAGCCTTGCGAAACGCCATCGAAAAAAATAGGAATGAATCTGAAATCACAACAAGAATTTAAACATGAATGAAATTTGTTAAATAAAACTCTACTCCGCCTTCGGAGAACCCTGTAAGAACCCTTGACCATCATATTCAAGAGAGGCTAGCGCAGGCGCCACGACACCCACAGAAATCAAAGGTGTAACTAGCGATACAAAACGATGCCTGGCCTGGGATGTTATAGCCCATATTACAAACGAAACGCTCGTCCAAATGACATCCCAACCGATAGACGATTGAGCAGGGTGGGAGAAGAGAGCACCCCAGAGAGCACCCACAAAGGGCTCATCAAGAGAATAGTATAGAACCATAGAGTTCCACATATGGATAAACGCCGTCACCACAAAAACCAAAAGATAAAGCGAGCTGAAACTCAGTGAAAAACGTGGGACAAAAGACGTATCTAGATATGGTCTAAAAAACAATGGGACTGCCGCTAATGTGTGCATGACGAGAAGATTTGGCAAAAAGATTCGTTCGTCGGTAAACGGGGAATATGAGACGGTGACCAGAGACAGGAATATACTGAGCCAAAGCACCGGACTCGCAGACCTGTCTTGACGTGTTGGAGGCGTCGTTGAAAGACACAGAGCAACGTAGAAGAGATTGGAAGCCACGGATATCGCAACGAGTTGTCCTAGAAGCATGTACATCCAAGCATGTTTGATCTGGCGGTGTTTACCTGATACCATGTTCAATGAAGAATGAAGATAAGGGTGCTTGATGAGGTACAGCACCTTCTACAAAGATGAAGATGGTCCAAGCGCCGACGGTATACGAGCAGAGCTAGAATAAAGATTGATAGAAGGACGGAAAGTAAATTGACCGGCGACGAACCTGTTGGCTAATCCACCAATTCACAGGTCCGGAGCAGACAGTGTACCAAGCTTGCTCAAAGAGTGCTGTGTTTATGAGCCATTTGCCCAAACGGTCTACATTTGTGCCATTGAAAGTTCCGACTTTGGTTTCATAATCATTCAAACTCCACTACAAACGAATCTAACTCGGAGTGTATATTCACCGTGAAAGGAAATACGTGCCTGCATGAACCTGAACATATCTTATCATAAAGTTGATACAGCCTATCAAGTTCCTTTATGAATTCGCTCACAGTACCAAGTATGCATAAATGAGCCAATTGCGAGGAGAAAAAACAATGTAGCCCGTTTCCGATTCAGGGTATTCTTTTGAATGGCATGTTGTCGAAGAAGAATGTTGAGCAAAATTCCAAGTATTACAGCAATGATAGCAAAGTAAGAGGCAAAAACAGCTAACGCGACATAGCGGTTCATGACAGCGAAGGGAATCAATAAGCCCCAACAACCCGGAACGTAACGTAATAGTCCTGAGTCAGACGCGACCAGGAGCGACCAGGACGCGTCGGTATCTCAACAATTCCGCGTCCACAAGCCTCGAACCAAGTATGTACAGCACATACATAACTGACATCGTCCTTCTCAATGACTCACATTGAATGCCCGTTTTTTCCGCAAGTGCTTGCTGTCTGACAGTGAGATTCAAGCGCGTAAGCCTCTAGATTCATCAAACCTCCCTGTTCCAAGGTAATGGCTCGATTTCTTCCATACACTTCAATTCTTCAGGCTCTGTAATCGAACGACTTGGAAAAACTACAGATGCTCCACATTGTTCCCCCTTGGGCCTGCTCAGTACATATTATAGTAATGACCAGTACTAGCTCTAATGTGATCTCACCGTTCTCCTGGGTGCTATCATTTTCATTGATTCTCTACCCGCTTTTTTATTCTCCAGTGCTGCCAGCTGTTTGTCTTCGACATCCAATTCTTGCAAGGTCATGAGTTTTGTGGACTATCTAGACCGTCGAAACGTAGGCACGTCCAACTATGTAGTAGTCACACCCGCGTCTCTATGCAAATTTAAATGTCAGCTGCGATAGGCTGAATTCCTGATCATTGTGCGGTAGAGCAAATAATCTAGTCAATCTTTCGAGGTTTTTTTGGTTGAGGACAAGAGAAGGTGAGGACGGTGACACTTATATTCTTCGAGCACTGGATATTTGTTTGTCTAGCGCATTTTGTTTAACTCAAATCGTTTTCGGTCAGGACCTGGTTGCCGCAACTGTAAGTCCGAAAGGCCTCAGGAGTCGCCTCCATTGTGATTTCTTTTCTCGAAAATTCCTTTTGGATAGATTGGCTGAACCTGGGTCCCATACAATGCATGACTTGAGGAGCTGCGTCATTAATCTTTGAGCCTCAAGACCAACCTGGTTCTTAGGGCATCCCGAATGTTGCTTCAATATTGGGAACAAAGAAATGCTTACGGCGATACAAAAATTAGCTCTATGTAGACGAATGAAGAGCAATAACTGACCGTAGCTTACTTACGAACTGAGTACTGAGTACTGAGTTTTCGCACTTCGGGCCTCCTAGGCCTTCGTCTCCCACCTTGTTGCGATGTGTATCATCTCCCGATTTGGTCTTAACTGGTACCGCTTTGATATCCACAAGCTTATTTGCTCCCGTAAACTAGGTACGTCCTAAGTGTATCGCCTGGTTAATATCATACGAGGAACCGGACTTAACGTTCTAAAAATCTCAATTGCCCTCTCCTTCGCCACAAAGCTATGTATACCATTTGCCACGTTTGATTTATTGAAAAGAAGTCGACATGGACGGTAATGTGTATGGAGATTATAGCGCGTTCCATCTTAATTCTACCTCTTCAAAGACCTCGACGTGTTTGGTGATTTGGAAGCCTAATCTTTCGAACAACTTGATGCTCGGAGTGTTTTTATCCGAAATACGCGCTATCAAAGAGGTAGGAGGGATGCTATGTGGCATTTTTACTGGAACTTGATGAGTTTCTTCTCTCTGCGACATCTTCACCCGAGGATTCTGGATGAAATGTGCTGTTGGGCAACCTGTTACATATTGGAACATGAGTCGTAGTGCCTCCTGCGCATATCCCCTTCTACGATACAAGGGCTCTGGGGATTTCTCCTTCAGATAATCACATATTGAGTGAGGCAGTTGTGAATTACCCGCAATCATGATCTCTGCTTCCGCAGTAAACTCCTGACCATCATCGAAGGGCAGACTATTAGTTGATTCGGATACGGAAAGCGGGGTTCTAGAGAAAAATATATTGACATCCCCTACCATGGGAAGGGATGAGACTTGGGAATCTGTGGGATTGATAGTATCCGGGATGAAGGCATCGCCTTCACGGGCCAAGATGATGAATGTCAGCTTATCCTCGTCCATCTGCCATTTTTCTGCAATTGCATATGGGTAAGTAGATCTGGTTAGTTCCGTTATTGTTATATGGAAATAATACGATAAATCCTACGTTGCATCTCATATTCTTGGTCCAGTGTCAGAGGTTCACTTGCAGTCAAAGTTCGGAGCTCTTCATTTTCCATCCAAACATGATATTTCTAGGACAAGCAAGGGGCCCGGCGAGAAAACGAAGAAACACTCAGCTTAAAACGGATCTCTGATCAATCTTTGGACACTCACAGCAACGTGTTCAATTCGATATGGAACTAGAAGGATTTTTTTGCCGACAAGCACTGTGTTCTTGTTGCAGAGCATGAAAGACGTGACAAAGCGGGGTCGGCCCGTCATAGCCGAACTTCTTCAGGTAACTTGGACGAATGCATGTTATACAATAAGATTATCACTGATGTACTGGTAGACAAAGATACAAAGATGGGATACATAAATTAGATACGTGTTTATGATATAATGGTCCTGAAAGATAGATAGAAAAGTAATTATTCTTACAATGGCAACAAGTATTCAACAAAACTCATCCTCATTCCTCCAGCCTGAAAGTCGCTTTCTCTCGTTGAATTGTGGTGCCAACCCAGCCTGGAGTACATCTCCCGAGCGACCGGCTGAAAGTTAGTGGTTTCAAGTTGTAACAATGCGATCTTCTGTTCTTTGGCGTAAACTATCACAGTTCGCATCAGCTTTGTTCCTATTCCGCGTTTGCGATGTGCGGGCAAAACAAAGAGGCGTTTCAATTCGCCAAATAATGGCCCATCACTTCTTGACGAACAATCTACATACACCATCAGTTACATATCAGTCAAAAAGTAAAGGATATTTCCGGGAAATCACCAACTTACCGAGGGCTACGCAACCCACAACTTCATAGCCACTATCGGATGTCAGAGAGGGAATCTCAGCGACCCAAAAACGCCTTATGGGATATCCATCTTTTTCATGATCCTGCCGATAATACTGCGAAATGTCGGTCATGTCATGACGGAGACCGTCTTGATAATATCCCATAAAAGTCCTTCGTATTCGGTAGTAAACAAACAGCATGAAGCCGCAGGAAAGGAGAACGATGGCCAGGCCAAGCATTTGGATATCTGTTTGAAGGGCTAATAAAAAAGCCCCTCCGCCAGAAAGTGAAAGAATATATGCAAAATACATCGGAGTCCAATGTAAGAAAGCACGAGTGATAGCAAAGTGACCGGCAGAGTCAACTTGATAGGAGAGTCAGTATGAGCGACGGCTGAAATGACTAGGATAGGCCTACCTCCGTTGACTAGTCCAGTAAAATATACATGGAGGACATGCGGAGCATCCGACGAACAGAAGGAGCGTATGGTGACGGAGTTTTGGGTGTCAAGTTGTTTCTGTTCAATGTCCATGATTAGAGGGATATGAGATGTATCCTTAGCCATGTCTGCCCCAGTTATAAGGCGCAGTGTCCCGGCTAGCATGAATACGTTACATTTTCAAGATAAATCGTAGTTGGCTCCGGAAAGCCCGGCTTGCACCCTTGCACCGAATCGCGATCCCGAGGTACAGCGTTACCATCATATTATCTAGAGGCTGAGGTTAATTCTATGTGGGGGAAACAACTTATCTGGACTAAATGCACTGTGACGCTGTCATAAATAAACAAGTTCAGTAACAAGTTCAGTAATTTTGGAAAGCTTTTCCAAAGAACGTCATTTCTATCTCCGCTCTAACAATTAAGAGCGAAAATAGGGTTACACTTATTACTACTTCTGCAATTGCGCTAAAGTTTAACTTTCTAGCTTGCTGAACAAGTCACAATTTAGCGCGTCTTTCAAAAGTCCAGAACATGAACACCTGCAGGCTCTTTTGGCCGACGCAATTTTCGATCTTCTGCTTCTCTACGGGATCGATCGTGTCGAGTGACGCAGATAGCGATGTCCTATATAACCCTTCTTGTTGCGTTTCTTTTTCGTTTTATTTCTTTCCTTCCTATTCTCATCTCTCTCTCCTAGATTCCAGTCAATCTTTCTTCTCGCCCAACTGAACGCAGCTAATCCAAATGGCTGGTGACTGTGGAAATGGAAGACCAAAGCGGGTGCTTGTGGTAGGCGCAAGATAGGCTCATGTAAACAGAACGGAACTTTGACAGTCAGATTCTATAAATCAATGTAGGTGGGCGCAGGGGCGGCAGGAATGGCATGTGCCGATACGTTGGCCCAGCATCCGGACAGGTTTCATGTAACCGTTGTGGAGGCTCAAAGTAATTGTGGTGGCCAGATGTTTTCCATCCCGATTGACCAAAAAGAGTTTGGCGCAAGCTGGCTTAATCAAGGTGTACAAGGGTAAGCTCCAATCATATACAATTTTCGATACCAACTGCCTAAATCGCTAGTCTAGAGGTTCTCACATTTACCATCATACATTCTATGTTTTCGAAAAGTTGAATCATCATCCCCGGACGTAGGGCTATTCATTGTTATTCAACTATAGCTCGCCTCTCATGTCATTTATCTACTACTACTAGTGTTGATCTCCAGGTGTCATTCGGGAAAGGAAACACTGTATGTATGCTTTGTTATTGAATCCTTTTCAATTCACTTGACACTAATTCGACATTGATTATAAGTTCTGGACCAATGTTTATCCTACCCGGCTAGTCGCGCGTCATAGCAAAGAAATCGAGCGGTTCTCATGGGTAATCAAAGTCATGCGCTGGTTTGAGCTTGTTTTCGCTATGATACCCATCAAAGTCAGCTTGAAGATGTTTTTCTTTTCCGATGAGTGAGTTTCCACGAATAATTTTCCTGTTTAACAGTGTCTGATAATTGAACCCACAGATTCATTAATTCTATGATCTATCCTAGGTGGGCGATAATTGTTGCGCATTCACGTCTACGTACTACACCGCTCACAGTTCCAAATAGCCTAGCGCTTTTCTTAGGTAGCTATTCATGTCGGTTCTGTGCTCCGAAATGTCCAATTGACCTTAATGCGCGCTCGCTTTGCGCTCAGGCACTGGAAACGCCACACCGAACCTCCCAACAGTGATGATGGAGAGATTGTACACGTCCCCAACGTATGGCATGTGTAAGTACTCTCTTTGGAACTGAAATCTCGGCGACTGTACTGCACGGCCAGTCCCATCTGCCAAGCTTTGAATTCTCATGCTACTAGCTCAGAAGCTAATCCTAATACATTTCTTTGTATAGGGTATCCCATCGACCGAAAAATGTTAACTTCAAACTTACCTCCAATGGTGGTTTTCCCGGAAGCTACTGCTGTGTACACGGACTGGCAACACTCCCTCGAGAAAAAGGGCGTCTCTATTCGACTCAATACGCAAGTCAAGGAAGTCATTTCTCGTTCAAAGACGGATGGTGTTCGCGTATCTATCATCCGAAAACTGGAATCGAATTCGTCGTTTCCATCCGAGGAAGGGGCCAAACAACCTTCAAACGATCCGCTCAAGGAAGAACTTCTGGAAGAGACGTACGACGAAATTGTTTTCTGTGTCTTGGCAGACACGGCCAAAAAGCTTTTGGGAAATCAAGCTCGATGGATCGAGAAGAAAGTTTTGGGAGAGACGAAATGGAGTGACGATGTCACAGTGACTCATAATGTAAGTTGTTTCTTCATCGAGTTTTTCATCAGGAACCGCCTGATTTATATGAATACGCAGGATCTGGATTACATGAAAAGGTGGTATGAACTCGAATATAACAAAGAAGTCGCTGTTTCGGATCTCGGCGGACGCGACGAGTCCGGGAGGGTTGAGAAGGCGAAAGAGTTGTTCCAACCGTGAGTAGGAACACAAATCTCATCGCAATCCGATAACCGTTTTTTACTCTATCTTTTAGTATGTATCTCATTAAGCAAACCCCTGCCGACCAACGGAAGCTGGAAATGAGTTTCGATTGTTCCGCATTCCAGTATCAGCTGCCAAAAGTGGGACCCTGTTTACTGAACCTTGCGCACATTCATGTATATATTTTGTTAGGATGTTCCGTTGGAGAAACATGTTTTTCAGGTGAGATTCAAGTCTCCGAACCGGCTTGTTTTCCGATCTTCCATGTCGGCTGACCAACGAATGTACGCAGACTATTTTCCTGAACAAAAAACATGAAGAAACTTGGTCCAAGCATGAAATACAACCTGACAAAATCGGTAATTCTCTTCTCCTTCGCGGCTATTATTCGACTTAACAATGACCAGTTGCCGAAAGTTGGTGGCATCAGCTTTGTCACTCTTATACCCATTACCTCTTTGTCGTGCCGTTTCTTTTCCTCTTGAATCGCGTCCGCAGCCACCGCTATCACACCCGCTTCGCAGGCTCCTGGACTCTAGTCAACGCTCACGAAGTGGCGGTCATTTCCGGTATTGCAGCGGCGTACAGTCTGGGCGCAGATTATCCGACAGAGTTAAAGGAAGATCAATTCGCAAGACTTTGCTTTAGGTTGTATCTTCTTCTGGTGCATTGGAGGTGGTTCTCAGGTTGAAGTGTTCTGTGGAAATTTGGAATTGTAACAGCATAGTGTGTTTCTTAATCAGTGTAGATTTGTAATAGACTTCCTTCGACTTCTCCTCAGCAATACAACACATTTCCGGAGTATCTTCGTGACGAAATGGTCCGGACTGAATTCCAGTAGAGTTTTGGCAGAAATAATCAAGGCCCTTGCGTGTGCTTCTCAGTGTATCCAACAGCCTACCACGGTGCGGACTTTAGACTCCAGTCCAGGTGCTCATCTAAATCTCGATGCACAGTGCCCCAATATTGCTAGTCTACGGCAGTTTCGCAACGTTATGTACCATCTTGTTCACCATCTTCGATGTATCCGATACTTCAGCACCTTCGATGCAGGGCACTCGTATCTCCCTTGCCATTCCTGTGAGGATAAATCCATCTTCAATCTGGCGCGTTCGCTGCTAGTCTGACAGCCTAAGGAATGAAGAAAGCAAATTTCCTCATGCGTCGATCCCTACAAACGACGGTCCAAGACCGCGAACGGCCACTGGTCCAATTCCCATTGGATGCTGTTAATCTTACCGTCGAAAGGAGCTTTTGTAACGACATGCGAATGCACAATAGATTGAAATGATACGTAGAGGAGTCAAATAATTATACAGTCGAAGCGACTTGACAACTTGAACGATTGGGGCTTCTAGTTTTGAGCAATGATTAATGACGCGGGCCAGCTGATCATTCAAGGTCAATCCGAACTGCTTCAAGACGGCAATGGCGATGAATAGGAGCAATTTCACCCTTGTTTCGCAGTACATTCGACCGATTACTACGAATCGAAGACAAGACAAGGTTTTTTATTCTTTCATGTCGAGCACACCCACTCGGCTACCAGGTAATTCTATCTTTCTTTGACTTTGGCTCTGACATTATAGAGGTGCCGATCGTGTAACAACTCGATAGAGTGCGGTACGTTTTTTTTTCCGAGTTGCTGAATGACTAGCCTTTTGTCTACGGTTTTGAATTGTTGTTTGTCATGATCCATTTCCTAAATCCTTGCTCAACACAAATCTTCTGACCTTCGACTGTATTTGCGGTCCCAATCATACTTACCTCCTTAGGTCCTTTGTGGCCCTAAACCTGGGGATGTATTACAAAAAGATCAACTCACATGTCGGTTCGGAAGTACCTGGACACAAATATTTAGAGACCTCGTTTACAGGGACCTGTGTTTGGGATTTCTTGACATCCTGTAAATAGTATTTTGTCCTGGAGGTCATGACTCTTGTGTTCCTCTCCTTTTCTATTCCGACGATCTACTTTATAGATTTCTTAGTAGTGTACACAAAGTGATTAGTTCGAGCACCATGTTCCAACGGCGTCCGAGGACTGTAGGATCATTCCTGCAGTGGTATAGGGAAGCCAATGTCATGGCACAACTCGTCTAGCTGTGTTAGACCTTCTGCTCGCTTCTTTATTTATCGCTCAATGAATCCTTGACTTCTCGGCACTCTCCTACCTTGATTGGCACACACCTCATCTTAGCGTCGCTATGAGTACACAATATGCTTTGCTTGAAGCGATAATCTGAAGCGAAGCGTTAATAAAAAAAACAAATGATCAAACCTCCTCAAACACCAATCTATCATCATTCATTTCATTGATGTCACTGAATAAGTCACTGAATAAATGCGACCTAGACGAGGCCTTACACTGAATGACAATGACACAACCTTTCCGATTCCGATTCCGGCTCTCATTGGCTGCTCACGGATCAGATATCCAGTGTGGGCTTGAGTCAAATTGTGACTTGGGCAGAGTACAAGGAAAAAAAGTAGCCCCAGCTGGAAAGCCGCGAAGTACGCTGTCACCTCAGTCATGGTTCGGACGAGGCCGAAGGTAGGCACCAAACAGAAAAACAGAAGCAAAAGCAAGTGAAAGAGAGAGAAACCAAATTTCGGAACTCTAAAACACACTTACCCTGTTTTGTAACTATTATCTTTACCCCGACGTCCAAACACTCGAACCAGAAATTCGTTGAGCCCCGGTGAACACGGTGCTTCATAGTCAGAAGAATGAAATGCATGACGGCGAAGGGCACATGAAAAGATCGCAGAGCATAAGGAACATTACAGATAAACCAAATGGAATCAAGGCTTATTACCCGACAGCAATATCCCCCTGTACATTAAGGTCGTCCACTCCTTGTTCACCGGTTTTGGGAAGTTCATACGTTGCGGTTGGTTGCCGGAATTCGTTGTGCCATTGCCAACGGAGCAGAAGAAACAACGGGAAATAAAAGGAGTAAGAAGCGGTCACTGTTCGCTCACATGGTGGGCACGAGGGGTTCAATGTTCAATCTCTTTACTTGGGCGTGATCTCAAACCAATGCGTTCAAATCAAGTCTTATAAAACAGAAACTGCCAAGATCAGCAAGAGGATGATGTTCATGATAGCTGTGTATATGTGTGGATCGACGCGCCGGAGCCGACGATTGAGATCTTGGATAGTGCGTTCTTCTAGTGCATATGTAGGAATTTGGGAATTTCTGTCGAGACTAACAAGCAGTGTCCGTCTGTATTTGACAAGAGCTCCATCTTTGTGCGAGGATCTGTGTGGCCAGGGCACTCTTCTACTAGGCCTGGCTTCACGGGCGTATAAATCGAGCGGGTGGCGAAGCATCCGACCAGCGAGTCTCGAGCGCGTAAGACCTAGACCTCCTTTCGAATGCCAAAGAGAAACGTTGATTGTTAGACTCGAACCAGTCTGCTGCTGAGAAGCGATATGCGGAATCACTTTGACACCTTTGAGCGCCAGTTTCCAAAGTGTCAACATCCGAAGCTACTGGCTCGAGTCTAGTTGATTGTGTACGTAAAAGAAAGATTGAGGAGTGAACATTGAACGTTTGAACTTTGAAGGCAGCTGGAGTCTCTGTCAGCGGTTGCCAATGCCAGCTAGTACCGAAAAAACCCGATTTCACTGCACTGGCCGAATTTGTTTGGCTTCTTTCACTCGACCGAGTCAGTATTTGAATTATGGGGTTTATTCTGGGCTATTATTGCATTCAACGATGAGAAAGGTCTGTATAAATCGCTCTATATATTGTCTGTGCATAGAATTTGATTTGTACGCAGTCGGAACCGAGAAGAGAGAAAGTTATGCCATAGTCGATTGAATAAAATGTCCGAACATTGTTTCCTTCTGCAGCAGATTTCCTGCACTCGAATTGGTGTTTGAACTACGGCTTTCGGTGGGCTGGACTTCGTACGTGGTTGATATCTTATTCGCATTCGACACCAAAACGCCTTTCAACAGCGAAGGTTTTTCTTTTTTCCACCCGACCTTGCGCGTAGGCGGGCTGGACTTTACATTGCCGTCAAACATTGTCATCATTTGCTGTGAGAGTCCCTGTGCATTGGATACAGAACTGGCGTGTGAGGTATGATGAATATCCTTGACAGTTTTGTTGAGTAAAGGAGTAAGAGGAGCAGAGGGTTTGGTGTTCTTCGGTGCGGGCTTGATTATGGACTCGAAAGTAATTTTTATGAGTGATGTAGATTCGCATGGGAAGTTCTGGTCCGGGTATTACTCAACAATACAACGACACTGTTTTCGACGGTCTCACCTGAGCCCTAAAGATTTCCCATGCCTTGTGGTCGGCGTCAAATACATCTTGCAACCGAAACCCAGCTCCTGTTGCCTCATATTCCGGCGTCGTCTTCACGATATAATCTTCGATAAACGAAGCAAAATGTGCTGCGAGTACTTTTTGGTCTTCATCGGAAACACTATAATAAGACAAATTCGTCAGCCAATGCACGCAAAAGGTTAATGATCACTGCTGGAAACAACGAGGACCGGGCCGCGGTGTACTGTGAACGTACCTCCTATCTTCGCATTCCTCTCTGAAATACACGTTCAGCTTCGCCTTGCGCCTCGCAACTACCCTGGCGCTGGATGATTGTGTAACGGATTGTGAATCCGCTGTACACAGCGAATTAGATGAAACCGAAAATAAGGCTGACTGAGATGTCATAGTGTTTGCAGTGATGAGGGCCGATTTGAGAAAGCCCGGAAGATGGATAGATTGTGTTGAAGGAGGACAACTTCAGAGAGGGGTATGGGGTTGCTGCGCACAGACAGGCCAAAAGAGAGGCTATAAGCATGTATCACCGAAGAGAATGAACCAATGACACAAGAGCTCCACAACCTACTATCCTTATCGTCAACAGTCCCCTAGACTCGAGAGAGAGTTGAGACGTGGAGACGTTAGGACCCTTAGGGGGTAAGGTTTCAAACTTTGAACCAGTCGATGTCTCGGTATTTTAAAGTATTGATTTTGCTCTTGAGTCCGCAGTCAACTCATGATCTAATTGCCGCAGACCCACCGCAGACCATGTAACAAGTTGCATTCATACCGGTTATACAGGACCCCCGATAGGATGCATTGCTGCACTTTGAATGAAACACGTTGTATGAGGTTGTATGTGGATTCCCGCAGGTGGATGGTTGCCATGGGAGAGACCGTATGTGACATGGGAGAAACAAACAGACTTTTGTAAAACAGAGAA
This sequence comes from Lentinula novae-zelandiae, assembly GCA_027921425.1. NCBI lineage: Eukaryota > Fungi > Basidiomycota > Agaricomycetes > Agaricales > Omphalotaceae > Lentinula > Lentinula novae-zelandiae. Next base: position 7,428 of record MU823716.1, on the reverse strand, counting down.
TCAGAATAACCCCCCTTCATGATATCATCACCAACTGCTACGCAGGTCCTTGGTGAGCCTCAGAGCTATTGGAGTCGAGTGCACCCACATTGGCACTGATTATAATTTGACTAATAGAAGAATGCGATTCTGAGTGATCATAGTAATCAACGCATGCCTAGGAAATTCATTGGGCTATACGGCGTAAATGATTGCGAAGGATACATGCCTGTGTGGGCATGTGCATGTTGGTTCGATTCAAAGCTAGCAGGTATTAATCAATAACCTTATTATACCCCCCTGCAAAGCACTGTATTCCTTGGTCTGGAGAGTGTAGCACAATTCTTTGGTTGCTCTAGGTTCGTTTCAGGCCCCTGCGAATAACTCTCATGATGTTGCCGGCGGGCCGGGTTTTGCTAGGAAGGGGGTTGGGTCAAAGTGCTTCGGGCAACAGGGAGTCAGTAAGGGATGATATCTCTTTTATTTTTTGACTAAATCACTTACTGTAAGAGGTAAAATGGTATTTTTGAAGCACATCTACCTATCTGTCAGCTTTAATAAATTTATCAATGCAGTTTTGTATTATTATCTGCCTTCTGTAAGACCTGGGTCAGAATTAAGGGGTGGAGGTGGTAGGAGTAGTTTACATTGTAGTGTGCTAGGAGCAAGCTGGAGCTTGAAGGGAGCTACAGGAACCACGACCGAGGACTGGATTGACCTAGTAGTAGTATGGAGTGTGGAATGTGACCTAGAAGGTCCAGGGAGGTCCCTAGAACAATAACCGACAAGGGTTGACATACCCAGGAGTTAGGAGACATAGGAAGGTTGTGTAATGTGAGTTGTAGTAGCTAGGAATGTTAATGTAGGACTGTTACAGCTACTAGATGACATGAGCTACAGGTGTGAGAGCTCCCAATGGAATGTGAGCCTGGGAAAGAGGTCCTGGGGCAAGGAGGGGTAGCAGTTGGTATTTCCAAGCAGTAGAGGTGGTAATGGAGAAGCAATATGCAGGTGGGTGTGGCCGGAAGCTTCAATGTTACTTAGAATCAAGGTCCCAGGACTTGTGGAGCAAGTAGGGAGCTTGAGGAGTCATGGGGGAGGTTGGCTCACCAAAACAATAGACATTTGGGGAGCTCTAAAATTGGTTGAGGGAGGTCAAGGACCCACTTGGGTTGCTTTGACGTGAAGTAAAAGTGTATATTGGATCGCATGGGTGATTGTAGAAGCAAGAGATAGAGATAGAGAGACAGAGAGTAGAGAAACTGAGAGTAAAGGAAAATCCATATAGGTAGCAGGTACAAAGGGACAGGGACTGGACCTATGTAAAGGGTGTGTGTTCAAAATATACCAAGCTGCCATTTGGGATGCTACAGGACTGCTTAAATAAGTACAGAGAAGTTAACAAGGGAGCATTAGGGAATCTGGTACATGTAAGGTAGGTGATCAAGATTAGTTACTAAGGGAGGTAGTGCAACAGTAAGGTTCTAGTCCTGAAGGGGTAGATAAGTGTCTGTATCATTGGGGATTATGTTGAGTTATTGAGGGGGATCAAGGGGAGGTGAGGAGACTTGTGGAGGAGATACAAGAGAGGTCCCATGATGGTGGATCTGATAATGGGGAGGTGGAGGGAGGTTCTCTGAGGTTAGGCAGAGTAGGACAAGTGGGTCAGGGCATGACAAATACTCCATACACTTAGCTTTGATATTACCTGCTCTGGTATTTCCTTTGTTATCTATACTTCTGTTTGGCTGCTTATCCTGCTTATCCTTTTTATCTATCTATGTTCTGGCTTACCAGCCCAATCTAGTAATCAGGATATATACTTTTTGTTTCCTTAGCTATTCCCTCAGTTGATCTTTCCCACTTAACTGAGTTATGTTTACTTATTTATATTTTCCTTTATTCATACCTGTGCTCATACAAACTTTAGCTTTATATATTCCTACAGGTACTAATAGAGTTGATCTTTCCCACTCAACTGAGCTTTATATATTCCCACAACAACCTCCAAAATTCTTGATCTTATCACAATGTCAAGACCATGCCTCAGTGCTCAGTCTTCCAAGATCTACAGTTATTGGAATCTTTTCCTATTGTTCTTTCTCACTACACATTCCCTTTCTACCTAGTCTCTGCTTATTGTCTTATTTTCTACCTTGAAGGCACTATATATACAGCCCCTAGTAGCTAGTCTGGCGCTCTGCTCTGAGATGCTGATTAATAGGTATGAATACTCCTGCACTGTACTGTAGTTCCTCAGTTTAATTATCATCTTAGTGTCAAGCTCATGCCTCGGCGCCCCATTCCGCCGCTCGGTATTCCGAGATTCACTGTTTATTGTAATCTTCTCCTTATTGTTCTTTCTCGCTACACATACCCTTTCATTCTAGTCTCTCCTTATTGTCTTTTACTTTACCCTGCAGGTACTACACGTATAGCTCCTAGTAGTTAGTCTGGTGCTCTGCACCGATGCGCTGATCCATAGATATAAATACTGCCTGTACGCTACTGTAGTTCCTCAGTTTAATTATCATCTTAGATCAACTTAGATCTTCTCTTCTTCTCTGCCACTCTCTAAGTCTTCAGGCTTGTCGCCTTGAAGTACTTGCTACTTTAGCCTTAGGACTTATACGTCCTTTGGTTCGCTCCTCGTCACTGGCAATACTGCCGCTCCGACTTGGCTGCTACTGGCTCCTTTCTTCTATACTCTCAATCTCCGGGGACTAGCGGCGTAACGGCGGTGTTGTTAATAACTTCACTACTGTCCCATTCGACCTTCCGCCCTTAGACACCCTGTGGCCTTGGAACGGTTACACAGTGTACATGATCTTAACACTTAGATCAACTTAGATCACCCTCATTTGTCTCTCACTGTCCTCTGATGTCTTCAGGCTTGTTGTTAAGATCATGTACACTGTGAAGCCATGCCAGGGGCCACAAGGTGTCTAAGGGTGGAGGGTCAAGTGGGACAGTAGTGAAGTTATTAACAACACCGTCATTATGTCGCTAGTCCCTGGAGGTCGAGAATAGAGAAGGAGAGAGCCAGAAGCAGCCAAGTTAGAACGGCAATACCGCCGACGACAGGGAGCAAACCAAAGAACTTATAAGTCCTAAGGTTAGAGTAAGGAAGACTTCAAGGCAACGAGCCTGAAGACTTAAAGGACGAGAGACGAAGATCTAGTGATCTAAGTTAGAAAGGATGATCTAAGATGATAATTAAACTGAGGAACTACAGTACCGTACAGGCAGTATTTATATCTACAGATTGGTGCCTCGGGGTGGAGCACCAGACTAACTACTAGGAGCTATACATGTAGTACCTGCAGAGTAGAGAATAAGACAATAAGAGAGAGAGCCTAGGTAGAAAGGGAATGTGTAACGAGAAAAAACAATAAGGATGAGATTACAATAAATAGTAGATCTCAGGATACTGAGCAGTGAAACAGGGCACCGAGGCATGGACTTGACACTTGTTGCCTTGAAGTACTCTCTACTTTAACCTTAGGACTTATAAGTTCTTTGGTTTGCTCCTTGTTGTTGGTGCTATTGCCATTACAGACTTGGCTGCTATTAGTACCTCCCTTTTACTATCTCTCTCTGGGGACTAACAGCATAATGGCAGTGTTGTCAAAAACTTCACTACTGTCTGTCAAGACCATGCCTCAGCCCCTCGTTCCAGCACTCAGTATTCCAAGATACATTGTTTATTGTAATTTCTCCTTATTGTTGCTCTTGCTACACATTCCCTTTCTACCTAGTCCCTGCTTATTGTCTTATTCTCTACCCTAAAGACATTATATGTATAGCCCCTAGTAGCTAGTCTGGCGCTCTGCCCTGTTCCACTGATTAGTAGGTATAAATACTTCTGTACTAGACTGTAGTTCCTCAGTTTAATTATCATTTTAGATTGCAATTCTCTACCCTCTGAAGTCTCAAGGATCTTCCCTTGAGTACTCTCTACTCTAATCTCAGGACTTATAGTTCTTTGGTTTGCTCCTTGTTGTCAGCGTGACTGCCGTACCAACTTGGCTGCTACTTGTACTTCTTTTCTACTCTCTCTCTCCAGGGACTAGCAGTGTAATGGTGGTGTTGTCAATAACTTCACTACTGTCCCATTTGACCCTCCACCCTTAGACACCAAATGGCCCTTGGCATGGCTTTTTAGTGTACATGATCTTAACACTGTCCCATTCGATGCTCCGCACTTAGACACCAAACGGCCCTTGGCACGGCTCTCTGGTGTATATGATCTTAACAGTTACATTGTTCTTTTTTGCAAACAAGATTGTATACATATAACCAACCCCCCACAGCCTGGTCCCTTATCTTGACCTCTCTGCCATTATCTTGGGACCCGGTATGTGCTTACTTACTATTACTTATGACTACAATACTCAATATATCTCTGTCTGTTGGAATCATTTACGAGGCTGAATATATGAAGACTTGTCCTTATATACATCCTGAACTTTGATTCTTGTTTTATCAATCTATATCAAGGCTTCATGTTGCCTGGGGCTGACTCCTGCTGGCTGCTAAAGGTTAGCTAATATATGTATGATTTCATTCTGTATAGCTTGTTTTAACTGAGCCATATTATTTGTGCTGTTAAAATTATGTAGACAGGTCTTAATTGTTGAGGAATACTCCATATGCAGTACATGGGGGAACACATTGTAAGTGGATATGTACAATAGTCCATTTACAGTGACAGCATTATTAGCTTATACTGTACAGTTAAGCTTAGATCACACTTGTAGCGTCTTCAAATCCCTCAGTTGTTTTGCAGTCAACTGAGGTGAGCCTAACAGTAGTTTTTTGGAGAATTATAGGTACTGACATGCTGTAGCCTGCATAAACAGGTACCTAATTAATAGAGTTGCTTTGCAGTCAACTGAGCCTGCATCAACAGATTATGAAACTTGTATTCTGAAGTAGAACAAAAGGTTACCAGGGTAAAAAAGTTCAATTCAGAAATACAGAGAATGTTGTTTGGAAATACCCCGAACATACCATGACTCCCGGACAAGAGACAGCTCATTGGAGAGGAAAATTGGAGGCCATACAAATACAAGATCTTGCTTGCAGTACAGTCCCGAGGCCTAACAGGATATATAGATGGGACGATCCCGAAACAGAGTACATACTTGGGGCAGATATACCCATCAGTCCAACCCCATGTCTAGAGGAGTGGGAATCCAGAGACTGACTTATGGCTGGAGTGATTGTATCGAACATTATTGACCCAGTGGGGCTTGGGGTAGATGAAATGAAGAGAGCTTCGGAAATCTGGCAGGCCCTCATCAAATGATTTGAGAAATGGGACAAACAGTGTATTCACCTAGCGGACACGAACCTCCAACAAGAAAAATTTGACCCAACAGAAACTACAATGGAGGACCACGAAAAGTGTATGCGGAACCTCCTAAAGAAAGTCCACAACTTGGGAGGAACAGCAACCAACACCCAGTTCCACAGAATAATTATCTCTTTGATGCCTCCCGGCTGGAGACAGGATATGCGCAGCATCGCAGGAATGTTGGGCACTGACACATTCACGTACCTGCACACACTCTGGCATGAAAAGGAGGAGGAGGAACAGGACACCAAATGTGTTAAAGCACTTGGCTGCACACTCATATGCACCAGTGACAAACCGAGCCAACCAACCTCAAGCCAGAGGCAAGGCACCAACCATCTGCCACAACTGCAATAAGGCCGGGCACATAGCTAGGAAGTGCTGGGCTAAGGGCAGAGGTATGGAGGGACAATGGCCACAACATAACCAACCAAAAGGAGCAGGAACGAGCACGAATGTGGCAAACACAGACGAAACTGATTCACGTCCCCCGGTAGAAACATACATGATGTCAGTCAAGGCGAGTGACAGAATGAGTACATCTAGACACCCCTAGAAGCCCAAGGTACCCACTGACATCGTTATCAAACAAATTATCCTCAGCGTATTGTAAAAAGCTCTTCATTTAATCTATATATACCTATCAAACGAATTATCTACAGAAGAATAAGTAAACTGAGAATAGAAATATGGTAATGAACTCACCCTCAGCGTATTGTAAAAAGCTGAGGGCGAGGGATTCTCGAAACCACTGAATATGAATAAAATATACCGACGGTAGACTGAATGCGAAACACAAGATAAGGAGGATAAGATGAAATATGTATTCTTGAAGTGTACCTGACCGGACTCGTATAGCCTGCTTTGGCCCAATGACCATATTCATTCAACAATCGTGGCTAAACAAAGCAATCCCATTCTAAGGGACTGTTAAGATCATGTACAACATAAAGCCGTGCCAGAGGCCACAAGGTGTCTAAGAGCGGAGGGTTGAATGGGACAGTAGTAAAGTTATTAACAACAATGCCATTATGCCGCTAGTCCCCAGAAATTGAGAGTAAAGAAGATGGTAACTAGAAGCAGCCAAGTCGGAGCGGTGGTAACACCGGTGAAGAGGAGCAAACCAAAGAACGTATGAGTCCTGAGGTCAGAGTAGAGAGTACTTCAAGGCGATGAGCCTGAAGACTAAGAGGACAGAGAGAAGCGAGAGAGAAGGTGATCTCAGATGATCAGAGATGGTCTAAGTCAATAATTAAACTGAGGAACTACAGTATAGTACAGGAGTGTTTATACCTACTAATTAGCATATCGGGGCGGAGCGCCAGACTAGCTACTGGGGGCTATATGTATAGTGCCTGCAGGATAGAGAAAAAGACAATAAAGAGAGACTAGGATGAAAGGGTATGTGTAGTGAGAAAGAACAATAAGGAAGAGATTACAATAAATGGTAGATCTCGGAGTACCGAGCAGCGGAGCGGGGCACCAAGGCATGGTCTTGACAGGGACACAAGTCAGTGGGGGACAAGGGTAGAGGAGGTAGTTAAACATGTAACTAGTCACAAAACCATACCCATATCCAGAAGTGAATGTACTGTCTGCCATGGGAATACATACCTATACTCGCCCTCTGTACCCATGATAAGAACTTTCCTCGATTTGGGAGCCTCCAAACACTGCTGGGTCCAGAAGTCAGATTTTACTCAATATACAGAGGTATGAGGCCAAGCAGGGAGCAGTGCAATATCTGGGGAGGCAGGTGAATTTGTAATCCTAGGGACAGGGATGGTACAATTTGTTACACACATCGATGGAAACGAGAGGATTGTGCAACTCTGTGGAGTCAAACACTTGCCATCCTTTGGCCATAATCTGATATCACTAACCACACTCAATGGTAAGGGGATGCAAGGCAGGTGGGGACTGGGTACAATGACAGTACGGAGTCCCAACAGCAAAATGGTCCTCAGGGGATTTGTGTCAGCGACTGGTTCTAGTAACGGGTGCTACCAGGCGTCACACTCAAGAAAACCTTAGGTGGTGAAACGATGAAGGAGGCAAGCAAAGTTCTGGGCTAAACCAGGTAGAATAGA
>MU823715.1:5565-24949 GCA_027921425.1 Lentinula novae-zelandiae | reverse complement strand
GACATCCCAAAATCGGTCAATTTTTGGTAAAAATCTACGGATAATGGATGGATTTTGGAGGTGCCAAAACGCGTTCTTCCCCACAGTGATACCGAAGTCGGCGCCTTTTGTTTTTATAAGCCTGATCTCGTAGATATCTCGCTGTAATGAAAAGTACTCGTTCACGAGTACGTTTCATCGAAGCGTATAAAATAATGTATCAAATTGCGCGCATGAAGGCAATCATTGACACTACTGATGCTATTATTAGGTTTCCGAATTCCTTGACTCGATGATGCGCAAATTCTAGGCTGCTTGGAGACTACATACTACAACAAGGGATGCACGGTGATATAGTCTTGCAGTCATCATCTGAGGTATTCCTTCCAGATTTGAGTCTCTGAGGTGAAGGAAAGCTTGAGGCTGGAGTGCCTATTTCGGTGAGCAAGCGGGGAAACTTGTGCTAAATTTGGCTAAAGTCTCAAGGTCTCTCACCTTAGGATATAATGGGTATCCGGATGGCTACATGAAGGGCAGCTGGCAGAAAGGATAATCAAAAAGGATAATCAAGGCAATGGGTGCTTCACGAATTCTCACCTACACATTAAGTGTGGACAGTGACCCTGGATCCATCCACGAGTACAATGTTGTAGCCTTTTGTATCGAAGGCAATAGACGTTTTAAGTGTAAGTTTTCTCCATTTACATGGAATCTTCCAATAATTTGACCGGTTATACTCAAAATACTGCCAGGGATACCGTTATGTCTGGCGTATAAAGCCAGAGCTATTCTCTCCGAGTTCTCCAACATCTCTCGTCTTGAAGAAACGGTCCCCGGACCACGATGCACTCCTTATCGATCACCTTAGTCTTTCTTTGTTTTACCTTAGCCCGAGAAGCGGTCGCCTCCGTGGCATATTGCAGCAATCAGGACTTTGAATCAGGAGCGTTAGGAGAGTCACCATACCAGACCTATCATGCTGCCCCGTATTTGCCCGTGCAGCTAAATTATGCCCTTCCGTCAGACGACTGTCCCGCTAACAGTCAGGTAGAGGGCTACTTCTTCTTCGCTCCAGAAGGTACGTATCATACTTGGATGCCCTGGCTTAGGTCTGACTTCGTCTATTGTAGGACCTATTGCTATGCCTGGAGGAGGCCTAATCATGAACCCCAACGGCACTATGGTTTATAGTGCCGCAGCTTTTGAACCATCCTTCCTCCGTGGGCTTCAGTCATATAATGGTTCGGACCACATCACACTTTGGATAGGTGACGGATCTCCCGTTACGGGAGGACATGGGAGTGGTTATAACATTCTCCTCGACAATACTTATGCGGTTGTGGCAAACTTGTATGTGTTCTTGCTTCACCCCACACGCTGAACTGACAATTTTTCAGCACTGTGGTTAACTTGGGCGTCGGCGCAGATATACATGAGGTCGGTCATCTCTCATAGAATCCCCAGGTATAAATTCTTAGTTGTCGAACCTATTCTGAAGCTACAAATTACATCCAACAATACTGCGGTCATGACAGCTTACCCCACTCAAGCCGCAAATTTGACCGCATACAATGGTCCTTCCGATGGCTATGTCCTGAACTGCGCTGCACAGGAAGTGGACATCTCGACTGGTACAATTGCTTTGCGTTTCTCGGAAATTTTCGTGATTTAAGTATCTCATAGGACAAGCTCTATTTACTTGGCAGCCATGGAACCACGTCGATCCTAGTGAGTGCTATGCGGCAATAGGAGAAGCTGGGTCTGGCACGGCTGACGATCCTTGGGACTATTTCGTAAGCCTCTTCAATCTGTTGGCAAGCCATCTAATTTAAAGCCTCAATAGCATATCAACTCGATTCAAAAAATTGACGATGGCAATTATTTCATCTCATCTAGACAGCGAGTACTGTTTCGGAATATCACGGTTTTTGCACTTATTTCGCTTTTGGTCTAGCTGTCATACGCTGTACCTAGTGAACCCTGCTGGAGATATCCTTTGGAGAATGGGAGGAATGAAATCAGATTTCTCCTTTGGACAAGGCGCAAATTTCAGTTGGCAGCATCACGCAAGAATGCACGACGACTCTACCGCTATCTCGTAAGTCACTGGCATGTCTCTAGGGCAAGAATTGCTTGCGACACTCAATATCAATGTATAGGTTGTTTAATAATGGTGCTTCGGAATATGATCAGGATTTCCCATACTCACAAGGCTTGCTGATCAACTTCGACGAGGCTTCCAGGACGGTCACACTGAACAATGCAAGGAGTCCATTTAATCGCACAGTGACGACTGCACAAGGTTCTGTGCAACTACTTGAAAATGGGGATTCGTTCGTTGGGTATGTTTTCCCGTCCTCCTTCGCCATAATATCGCGGTTTAACGTACCATATCTCGAACCGTCAGCTGGGGCGCGATGCCATATTTTTCCCAACACGATGCATCTGGGAACATTATATGGTCTGCCCAATTTGCCCCCAGCGAGAACGAGGTCTCAGCTTACCGCATATTCTTGCACGACTGGGTCGCTCGACCGATTACCCCACCCTCCATGTCTATCTCCAGTTCCTCCAACTCAACCAATGCGGTCGTCTATGCTTGGTGGAATGGCGCAACTGAAGTAACGGCCTGGAAACTTATGGGTTCAACGGCTTTGATGCCTCTGGCGGCGGAGGCTCTGAACGTTGTTGGTAAAGTTGATTTCGAGACGGCATTGACATACACTGGCATACGCCAGTACGCGTTCTTCCAAGTAGCTGCTTTGAATGCAAAAGGAGAAATTTTGGAGTATTCAGGCTTCACTGCCTTGAATGGGACTTCTTTCGCAAAGGCGGATAATCAAACGGCCACTGCTGCGCCTCTAAACTAGAAGATCATTATAGCAGGTTTTGGATTCTTCACAGTAATCTAATTAACATCCATATAGTACATAGTTGTCCAGTGGCGACGCAATGTGTATTTTTTTCTATCGATACACATCCTCTAAGGTTATACAGTGCTGTATATTTATAGAAAGTCATAAGTGAGGAGAAAATACTACATAGAAAGCAAAGACAGAAGACAGCAAACAGAAGGAAAGAGTATGGAAAGGAAGAGTAAGTGTCATAGTACAGGTAGAGCCGGGCCACATAAGGAAACAAGAAATGGTGCGAAAGGGGAATACAAGAATACTTTTTGATCCAGTGAAGATTATCCTGCTTTTTTTCTAATCGTATAGTCGATTCAATTCAAGTACCTACGCCACCTAAGAACACAGTGGTTTCATACCCACTCCTGGCGCAGATTCAACGCTCCACAACCGTTGTATGTTTTCTCCCGCTCGCACGCTCTTCCCCTTCATCCAAATCGGCATCCGCTGAAGAGTTCTCACTATCTTCTGCTGTGAGCGAAGTAGGCGGGGATTCCGCTTCTTCGGACATTTTTGCACGTTTACTCTGTATTTGATCCTCTCGTGCATCCACCCCCTCCGAGCTTCGTTTATGCAGCATTCGTTTGACAGGATCGTCCACCGACAATCCTTTGAAAACGGGTGGCCCCTCACGTCGGAGCCGTTTCGGGGGCGTCCTAGGTTGTCGTTGACGTATCGGGGTCGTATCGTTCACATCGGAATGATCTCCGTCTTCCTTACCACGTTCGTATATCCTCTCACCGTCAATCTCGTCGCAGGATCGTTTCCGTGGACTCACAGGAGTGGAAGGAGTGTACGACGGGCGGTTCAATCTGGGTGGGGAGCGAGATCGGCTTCGGCTTTCATATCTTGATTCGACTTCGTCCGAGTCGAAGACATCATCATCTCCATATTCCAAGTAATCGATCTCTTCCTCGCCCTCACCATCAGCTTCACCCAACTTAATCTCGAGAACATCGTCCTTGATTTCCTGAGCGGGATCAACCTGGACATCGGTCGGAGCTTGATTTCTGTTTGCGACACCGGCGGCGGCGGCGGCAGCTTCGCTTGCAGCAGCTTGAGCTCGTTCACAAATTTTACATCGACAGTGATATAACGGAGCACAAGCCTCGCGCCACACCTAAAATGAGAAGAATGTCAATCGCCGGAGGAACGAGCACAAAGAAAGAACATACCATTCTAAACGCCTCGAGACTGAAATGAGGCAGATGGGCAGCCATGACAGGAACGTGGGGTATAGGATGGATCAGGCGAGGCGGATCAAGGACCGGCGAAACCGCAATGGTGACTGCTCGATACACATTTTTCGCGTCCGCACCCGTGTTTTTGTCTTCTATTGGCGGCGGTGAGGGAGTAGTTTGAAGTGTAGTCGTTGAAAGGACCGGACTCGTGATAGTAAAAGACTCGTCCGAAGATTTACTGGATCCGGAGGAACTCGAATGGCCATCGCTAGTAGCCTCTTCCCGCGCAGCAGCATCGCGGCGTGCATTCTTTCGTCTCTCCAGCCAATCCACACCATCGAACCAGGTAGCTTCATCCCGAAGCTCTTTCATGACATCCTCAAAAGTCATTCGCGCCGCGCGGATCGCAGGGTCTGCAACATCGGCACTACTTTCGATCACAATCCGCCTAACAATATTCTTCATCGCTGGGAGAAGCAGGATCCGCATCTGCTTTTGATGGGAGTTGAAGGTCTGTTCACATAGCGGATGTGACGGGGGAATAGGCGCATGTACAGTCGAATCCTTGGGATGTTCCTCCTCCGCTGCTTGTTCGGAATCTCCCTGCGGCGCCGACTCATCACTTTCAACCGTCCAAGGGCAGGGATGGACCGCGCGTACGTCCCAAGGCAGATCTGGTTGTATGTGATTGTACCACTGATCGGCAGGACTAATCCAAAACCCATCCAGTATTCTGTTCCGAGCCCAGTCGCCTAGAGCCAGTTCCCGGATACCGCCATCCTCCGTTAGCTGAGCAAGTTCAAGATCATCGTCATCGTCATCCTCGTCACTGAGATCCATTTCAGTGTCTTCACCTGCGGCAGCCGCGGTCAATCGCTCTTCGCGTCCTTCGTAACGAGAAGCGGCCAATGCCTGAGACAGCATATCCGCAAGTTTTGTGTAAGTGCGTATCCAGTACCTCTCCCTAGCTACCAGAATGACATCTGAAACTCTGCCCTCGGATAGGTCGATAAACCCGTCAAGAGTTGATTTAGCCTCCCAATCATCTATACGGAACCTCCTGCCTCCAACTGCTTCACGAACATTGGCAGAGCAGGCTTTCCGCCAAAGCCATTCAGCTCGACAACTCCTGCATGTCGCCTGAACATTCGGCCAAAGCTCATGGTCTTCGTTTTCGATACAGCCAACGTGGAAGGTAGGATTGATCTGCAGTTCTGCTTCGTATGACTGACTTTCCCGGAGACATAGACCACAAAATGCAGCCCGTGACTTGTCATGGTCACGGCAGACGGTACAGTAGCTGAGCCATGGAGTTGCGATCATGCGTTTTCCGGTTCCAAGTCCATGTATAGTATTCGGAGTGTTGATTCGACATACGAAACAGGAAAATCGAGTTATATTCCGGTAATGTTGATATGGTGTAGGTTTGACAGTTGGTGCGGAGGAATTGTTATTACGGACCCAGACATGGGCGCCCAGTGTATCATGGGGGTCGATCAAGGTAATGACATGCATCCAGAAAAGGTGAGTTTCCACTTCAATAGCTGGTCAGCGATAAGAGAAAAAAGCTAGGTAGAGATCACATACTGGCCGCACCCCATTGAGGGCATATGCGCATGAACCTCTCTACTTCTTGGGCATCTCGCAAAGCTGTATAAACCATTTGATTTTGCCAAAAATGTCGGGCTTGCCATTGATCAGGGCAATAGTTCGTTACTGATATATCCCAGATAAAATAGGTAGCGATAGTCCTGTACACAATCAGAGTAGATATCAGTACGCTATACGCGTATTTAAGAGAACAATGGTGGAGACTTACCGGACCAATTCCTCGGGTAGTAAAGCCCAAGACCTGTTGGTTAACTTCCCTTTGTATGCCGATGCTTCTACAGGGATTGGAGACATTGTGGCGGTTAATGTCGTTGGCCTCGTCGATGACGCCAAACTGGTCAATGCGCAGGACAAGCTCTTGCTTACAATATTACAATCAACGTCAAGGGTCGCACGGTCATGCAGTACCGGGGTTTCCACGCCACATTCGAGATCACTTATCCCAGCACTGGCGCACTGGTACCGTACGATTCACCGGATTCGGTAGTACATATTCCAACAAACATGGAGAGATATACATCTGGGTATAAACATTTGGATATAGCATGTCCTAGAAAGCTTGAATGTGTGGATAGGTGCGAATAATGAATAAAATACAAGGATTTTCCCGGTCACTCGTATCTTTTACTCGCTTGCCACCAAAAGCCTGTGCAACGGTTTCTCCGTAAGCATATGAGGTATTGGCGCATCCTCCCTCACAACATATTTAGGCGGAAGCTCCACTAGCTCTGCGGGACTCGTCTCCTCGGACAAAGCAACGTGTGTACTGGGACTCGTTCCTCTGCCACCATCTGGATGTCTGATGTAGAGCTGGGACATATTGCTTGTCGAAGATAAAGAGGACATGGGACTTGTATCCGCTGGTTGAAGGTGATTTTGATCCATACCGAGTTTTCCGCTGTTGTTTGCTATGCTTACGTTCGTCGATGAGTGTCTGTTATACTTAGTATTGAGGAAAATCACCAAAAGTGCGATCACTTAGAAGAAACACACCCTGAAATATTACCGTCATACCAAGGCATAATGGAAGATTTACCATCCACCATGTTCCGGCGACGAAACCAACATCGTTGCACAATCATTGCTACTCCTGCGAGAAACAACCCACCAAATAAACCTCCCACACCAGCTCCAGTTGCTATTGAGTGAGCTTTGGCTTTTAATCTGAGCATGCGAGAACAGAAGGAACGTAGCATGCATAAAATTTCGTCCTAGGAACAGAGGAAGCTCACATACATCGTATCCGGAGCCAGGCAAGTATCGTCATCAGATCGTCCAACACCCATAGGCCCATTAGCCCATACTAACCCTTCAGAGCTGACGAGTGAGAGGAAGAAGGGCATAGCCCGTGACTGAACCGCACGAAGGTCAAAATATCATGCATTGTCGGCTGTCGATATCATGATATTGGAAGAGTACGCACCAACGATACGGTCCAAACGATAGGGTCCATAGTAAGAGACGTTATATTGTATGGTGGGTGATTGGGGGGTGAGACCTACGAATGTTTAAACAATCAGTATGTACTGGATGATGTCCCTGAAGAAAAACCAGTAATTTACAGTCAGTGTGAATGGAGGGGTCCCATTTAGAGGCTGAATAGATACGTTGTCACACTGCGAAATTGATACCAGATTTCTTTCTTGAGCCGTACACGATGGGCTTAAAATGATGCAACCATACCTGATTGATGAACCCATTCTGCGATATCGGACCGCCATCCACTACGCCATTGACATCAAGCACTTGATTTGGCATTGTCATGTTTTTGCAAGTCGGATTCGCATCGGTGGAGTTTTGGATCATAGTGAACAATACTTGGCATCCTCCTGGAAGACCATTTGAATCGTACTGTCACTCAAAAGTGGTGAGTGATCTCGAAATTGGAGGCAATGGAGAAAAGGATCACACACCATACATATTTGATACTGCAATGAAGGGTATCAATATATGAGCGTAAGTGCGGTCATAGGAAAAAATTGCCTCACTTGCGTTCCAGGAGCAAACGGAACAGTGAAGTCGAAAAACAAGTTCCCATCACCTGCATCTCCCCCTTGTCCTGCATCGACGACGAACGGAAAGACGAAAGACCTGAAAATCAGTTCGGGAAAGAATAGAAGTATAAGCAAGCCTGTGAGATAGAGAGAGAATACGTGGACACATACGATGCGAAGACCTGAAAGAAGTAAGGAGCGACTGGATTCTGTCTGAGATCATTGTCACTAGAAATGAGCGACGAGAGATCAAACTGGCACTCACCCGATAGCGCTCTGACGTCCCCATATCAGATGAACCGTCTCGCATTGTTCTGTTTATTTCGAATCAGAAATCGAATCCTGTTACAATCCAATATCCGGAATTCTCACCTGTAACAGGAATACTCCCATAGCTGAAGAAAAAGCCCTGCAAGTAACAAACACATGATCAGCATTGAATTTTGACGAATAGTTTGTGACGCACCGGTTCGATGAATGGAACCACCTCCCCTACGACCAGGTTCCAGACCAAAACCTTCCAAGCCATGAAGAGAAATAAATTTAGGCGGAAGTGCACCATCTAGGCGTTCGGTCTATGAAAATAATGGCAAGAATAGGAAAGAAAAGAAAGAAGAGATAAAGGAAAAGCAGAAGGCTGGCTTCTTACAATCGAAAGAAAGGGGTACTGGAAGATGTTCGTTATTGACTCAATGACTCTCTTTATATCTATTTCTTTGATGTATGTTAATGTATAAGTCTCGAGATTTTGAGGAGTACTTGACCCGGAATAAACCACACGTTTAGGCACAGGAAATAGCACAGGGGATAATTGAAAGAGAAGTCAAGAAATCCGCTCAACAATTGACCATTTTGTGTTCTTCTCTGGCCATTTTGCATACATTGTGCGGTAACCATCTTGTTACTGATACCCGAATGTCAGAAATCCAACGGCAGTATTGACATTTGACCAGGAACTCACATAACACTGAACATCGCACAATGTTTGAACGCTTCCTTGCCTTTCCTTGCTCTTTGCATTTTCCTAGCGCAACATATTCCTTCATACCCAACTGTTGGAACGTCGGTCTGCAGAGCTGAAGACCTTGAAGGTATCCATGAACCCCACTGAGACAATACCGAGAATCCATCTATCTATCTTTGAATCCGGTTAGATCATGATCATCATTTGAATCGGAATAGAACGCGTGATACAAGGCAGTTCAAGCCGCAGAATCCGGATTGATAGGATAGGATAGGATAGAGTTCTTTCTATTCCATATTAGTATGATAAACATGCACGCACGTCGTGTACTAGGTGGCGGCTGTCGAATATTAGGTCTGAGTGTACGACAGGGATAATATCCAACTCGGTGGCAGGATTTTTGGGCCCAAAGTGGTTTCGGTCCGGCTTTCCCTCTACGTCGTGGCTTGCAAAACAAAGGACAGAAACGACAAAGAATGTCTCCCGCATGAAGAAAGAGATCAAAGGGAAGTGACCTCGATGATTCGGGAATGAGACATTGCACGAAACAAGAGAGATAAAGCAAGACGAATGATAAAAGGCTGGTTGAAGCGCTTGTTGAACCCCGTTCTTGTTCTTCCTCACTCTTCTATCTTTGTTTCTGTCAAGGGCATTCCCATTTATTTTACACCAGGACAGGTTTCCTTGCACAACCCGTGCCTTGACATCGTTACCGACGACAATGATGAGATACGAAACGACGAATTTCGACGAATTAATAGAAGCGTCGAGATTTGGATTTCAAAGTGCCAGTAGTATTCAAGGATACGACAAAGGGAATCATGTAGGTCCTGGAAAGTGAAGAGTACGTTCAGTCAACATTGAGAACGTCTTTAGGGAATATGGTCACCTAGCGAGCTCGGGGACGAATGGCTGGACCATGTCTATGTCGATACCCGGGCGGAAAACGACATCCAGTTCTCTCGAGTAGTCCCAGCTGTCTGGCCGCCAATGAAGGTGTGGCCAGCTCTCGGCTATGCATCCTCTTTCCCTTCATCTTTTAACCCATTCGCCGATGATGATGAACTTCTTGGTCCTCTGCAAGACAATGATTCTGACAATGAAACCGATTTATTCAGCAACGCGCCGTCTACACCCTCAGTCGTGCCTCGAAGCTCATATCTCAAAAGTACGTCCCCATATCAGTCCAAGTGTTCCCCACGTGGCGAGATGGAGATTACGGAGATGAGATCGACGTTCGATATTGGCGAAGATGGGAAACTGAGTGGCGTTCGTGAGGCAAGCGTCCGTTTGAAAGCCTTGGCACCGAAGGCATTGAACCAGACAGACTTGAAGGACGACGACGACAGACTTATAGACGTTGTCGCTATCAACGACGTGGACAGGTTCCTTATTCGGACAGCGACTCCAACGTGGAGCTGGGAGCAGGATCCTAAACGGTCATCTTTGGAAAAACTGAAGCAGCTGGTGTATACTAGGTATAGTCACAAGAGAGAAGAAGCAGAGTCACTGAGAGCGTTCAAATATGGCAGCTATTTCCGAGATTGCTGAGAAGTTGGAGAAGACGAGGGAGGGGTCCGCCAGTTAATTTTTCTAATAAATGTAATTTTTCTGTTATTCCGTGGAGTGGAAGAAAACAGAAGGTCAGACATATAAGCACTTCCTGAGCAGAATATACAGTTCGATTCAGAATCGATGTAGTACGAGAGAACGAGGACAGGGCGTCTAATTGCCGCTCCCCCGCCCGCGAATAATGCCGGTGGCAGAAATGCTATACCACTTACTGATCGACCAGAAGCTGGTTTTAGGACAATTTCAAGATATCTGATGCACGCAATGAAGAAGTCCTATGTAGCGCATTGTTAGACCGTGACGTTTTTGCTGGAATTCTCTCAAAGGAACCAGCTGGAACCACAAGTCGTTTTAAGTACATGCGTCGAGTAACACTTCCTTGTTGTTTAAACTTCGTTTTTTACAGGGCACTCAGATACCCGCCGCTCGAGAAGCTCGTACGTCCATCTTGAACGGATGGTTTTTCTCAATTTTTCTGACCACAGTCAGCGCGGGCGCCAGCTCAAACATGTTCACCTTCCGGATATTGTGTAGCTTCGCGACTTTCATACTATGGAACAGCCACTATGTGGAAAATACTCAGTTGTCGTAAAGACGTTATAATTCATATCCTATCCTATCCTATCCTGGAGGTGGAGAGAGAAATCTCACTTCACGCGAGCCCCACAAGAGCCTGCAGCTTTCTGAGTCTGGCTGGTCAGAATGAAAGCTTCGTTAAGAGAATTATTTGCTCACCTACATATTGGATTCACTTAATGAAGGCTGTAGAAGCTACTCTACGGGAGATGAAGGAAGCGTAACTGCGAGATGATAACCGCTTGCCCTTCAAATTCATGAACCAACGATAGCACTACCTTGTATTACATGTGTCTACTATCCTTGTTATCCCTCGATTTGCACAATGGAACAGTCACCATGCGGCGACCCCAAAATCTGAGGCGACAAAAGCTGACTTGATGATAAGGTGAAGCTCCGAACGAGTGGAGTTTGACATTTCCTTTTTGTCAACGACCTGAATTAAGACAACGTAAAATCTTCGATGTCGAATAAGCTGAGGGTCATAAACACATCACTGAATCGGAGGAAGCCGGGCTTCGAAGTGTACCAAATAACCCGATTGCAGTAGCGAGTCAAAAAGAACCTAAGAATTTGCGCACACACGTCTGCATACGTAGTACTATGACAAGATGAAAGAGTGCCGTTTCATTCAAGGCATTTTCGCTGGGTTCCTCGAGTGCACAGGATGACATGCTGTGTTCCAACATGCTGCGTTGTGGATGGCGTGCCATCGATAATCACGAATCTACAGGAGTAAGGCTAAGTAAGATAAACACTTCGGCCAGGTATAAAAGGGCATCCTGAATAACCAAATTTTTCCTAAACCCACCGAGTTCAACCAACTTTCACAAACCTACCAACTTGATTTTTCACCATTAACACGATGTTCACCGTACGTTGCCCTCTTCCGACTAGTGCGAGCCTGCTCTAACGAGCTATCCTGTCCTATGAAGGAAACTCAGACTCCCATCTCTCAGGCCAACTGTGGCAGTAACGGCTGTGGCTGCACCGCTTCGTGAGTCCCATTCGTCGTGATACAATCCATAGGTTAGTACTTACCGTATTTCCCAATAGTTGCGGATGCCAGCCAGGCGGATGCAAGTGCTGAGAGCCCCGCCAACTAGGCCGTGTACTCGTATTCCAACATTGTGTTATCGTTGTGCTGGCAAAACAGGAGGACACGCGCGCTGAAAGCATCGTCAACTACCCATCTTGTAGTACTGTACTACCGCTGTTACTGTCCTCTGTATGAATTTCTCAGAAAATGAATATGTCATTGTATTGTAAAATCCTCACCGCAAGAGATAGAAACACTAGAGAAGCTACACATTCATGCTCACAGCGTAGTTTCTAGGTCTTGCTCGTAGTACATTCTTTTACTCCACGGAACTGTTCCAAACTCGAGGACCAGCGAGGACCATCACAGGTGTGATTTCAATGAGCGAGATAAAAGCCGTTTGTGCGCTGATTAAATCTGATATTATGATAACCAGTCTGTCAGTAATGTCGACGAACCTTAACGAACAGCTCGGTAGAAATGAACATCGTCCCTCCCTCCAGAAGACTCGCTACTAGTATTACTGTGATTGCATGATTAACCAGAGCGGCCTATTCCAACGATATTTATGCTGGTTTGGGCCAGACTCAGGCTCAGTGTGAAATCTAACATCAGGAATAGAACGGGATTTAGCTGGATTAAGATTGGTCGTGGAGTGGGGTCGAAGAGTCGGTATAACACGTGACCCGATTTGCCCCCCTTGCATAGTTCACCAATACAGGCCCCCGGAAGCTCCCTCAGAACCCTGTCCGGAATTGCGTATTTTAGAGGCCAGATTCAGCCATTTCCTTGTCCAAATATTACGTATATTGAATCAATAGGTCAGTCCTTGTCTGGTATAGCGTAGTTCAGAAGCACCAAAAGCAAAATTGAAAATTCTATATTTTGAGTACTTTACACTGCCATTTTTGGAAATTTCAGGAAATTTTTTTGCACTTCACGTGATGAATCTTGTCCGTTATAGCATATTTTAGGCCGAAAACATTGCGTAGTTTACAGTGTTTGCCTGGACAGGGTTCTGGTAGAGCTTCCGGGGGTACCAATACGTGTTTGTAAACAACTACTGATAGCTGCCAACTTCGCGCTTTCAGCTTCTGGTAAAGCCGCTATCTGGGTGTCCTTCTGTTGCTCCGTGCAAGGTTACATTGGAGCACGAAGAAATTCAACCAATCAACCAGAATGTGCAGAAGGAGCCAAAGCAGCGGCAAGGTGATTTTGACAAGAATGCATGCCGGAAAGCGAAGGACTCAGTAGACACAACTTCTACAAATGCTTTAGTCTTCTAAGTCATGTTTTTTTTGTGTTTGTACGTCATATGGTGCACTGAAATATTATGTGATAATAGTCTCGCAAGCCAGAATTCATGAGGGTGAAGGAAAATGTTCACTCATAATGTAATAGATCTCTCGTTACAGAAATGGGCTTCATCTCTACCCTTGCACCTGCATGGCATCACTGTGATTTGGCATTGGACAATGCAGACCCAGACTTGTACCTTAATCCAAGAGACCTTCTCCTATGCCTACTTCGATGGGTAGTACCCGGATGTGCAATTACTGTCATGATATACTGCACTGTTATATCTGTTGACTGATTTACTCATTTTCTATAATGAGACCTCATTGACCAAAAACTAGTTACCTCAAATGTGGATGTTGAAATCTATTGAGGTAATTTAGTGGACTGGAAACATTTCTTGACTAATGAAATGTTACGATTACTTCTTTTCATCTTATCTTTTTCCTTATCTTGTCTTATCTTTTATCACTTGTTTTATCTTCTATATCCCTTATCTTATATCCTGCCTTATCTTGTCACCTGACCTATTATTTATGCTTACTGATACAACATGCACTTTTCATTTACTTATATTAAATACAGCAGTCTCACAACACACATATAGCATGACGATCGAGCTTTCATTACTTACACATTGCTTTACTTATGTACTACTCATGTTTACCACTAACCCAGGGTATTGGGCATTACTAGGGCAGAGGGTTGTTTACTCGTATATAAGCTGTAGTTACTTGCTGTATTTCCTTAGCTTTGATCTCGTCTATTCTACCTGGTTTAGCCAGAATCTTTGCTTGTCTCTTCTATCACTCCGCTTTCTAAGTTCTCTCTGAAGTGTGACGCCTGGTGACACCTGTTACTAGAACCAGTCGCTGACATGAAAGCGTTTTGGCTTGATGAAATCATCACCTAGTGAAAGTAGTGGAAGCAACTAAGGGAGGGTGACTCTATGGTCATAATAAGGTACATGAATCTTTGTGATCCCAGGTTGTAGCTTGCCCATACCAATTACCAAATCACCTTCTCCGAACATGAAAATGGCTACTAATCCTGGGTGCCAAACCAACAATATTGCAAAATTCTACAAACATGTTGGGACCACCAAGCAGAGTCTGTTTTGATATCATCTGAATTCAAGAAGTGGTACCGTTATATGTTTATTCATGCAGGCTACATCTCCCCTTTTTCCACCGAGATATGGAGATGTCTCAGTTTTGTATATGTTTCCTGATTTTGCTTATACCTCAATCTCATGGAAGATTCTGAGGAACTTGTTTCAGATGTAGCCCTGGAGGGCTTCATCTCCGTTCAGCCAGTTCAAACATGTTTACAATATTTCCTGTTCAAGTAAAAGTTATCAAAATTGAATGCCTCAGGATTATCCTCATGAACTTTATTTGGGGCAGCGATTACGAGCTATCTATTACAGGAGCTGTAAGACCTGGGTCAGAATAGGTCTTAGGGTAGGTTTTGATATAAGGAGTTTATGTTGTAGTGTGCTAGGAGCAGGCTGGAGCTCGAAGGGAGCTACGGGAACCGCGACCGAGGACAAGAATGACCTAGTAGTAGCTGGGATAGAGAGATGTGACCCTTAAAGGGGTTCCTATAAGGTCCAGGGAGGTCCCTAAGGCGTAGGTAGGGGAGGTAGAAGTACGGAACCTAGTAGTGTTGCGTAGTAGGAGTTGTACTCGCTAGAATGTCAATGTATGGTTGAATAGGTTGTAGTGGATGTGGGTGTTGAGTGTGTAAGCTCCTGAGAAGATATACGCCCGGGAGGGGAGGTCCCGGGAACTGGGGCTTAGAGGTGGACATCCTCGAGTGTTGGAGGTTGTAACGGAGAAGCGGTACGTAGTTCGACGTAGGGGGTGGCTTCGATGTTACCTAGATCGAGGTCCCAGAGCTTGTGGAGCAATTGGTGAGCTCGAGGAGGTTTGGGGGAGGTTAGCTCACCAAGGCGTTAGGCGTTGGGGAGCTTTAGTATTGTTCGAGGGAGCTCGGAGACTCACTCGGATTGCTTAGACGTGAAGTAAAAGTGTATATTGGATTGTATAAATGATCGTAGAGACAATAGACAAGAGTAGAGAGAAACTGAGATAGAGAAGCAGAGAGTAAAGAGAAATCCGTATGGTTAGCAGGTACAAAGGGACAGGGACTGGACCTATGCAAAAGGGTGTGTGTTCAAAATATACTAAGCTGGGCATGTTTATGTTACCGAGGATACTTATAAAGGTGGGATGAATAGGTAGGGAGACATTGTAATAAACAAGCATCTAATGGGGATGGCGTGCAGTGCAGAGCCCATGAGGCTAAATTGATAGGGGATTGTCTGATGGCATACGTGAGTCTCGAGACTGTTGCTTCGGATGGAGGTTAGTATTGTCAGGAGGTTGGATAGGGTTCCATGGTTCATGGTTTCATGGGAGGTTATGGGTTCGTGGGAGGTTATTTAGGAGGTGCGGAAGAGCTGGTAGCAGTTCTGGGATGTCTAGGAGGATGAACGAGGGGAGCTTTGGGGACAGGGCATGACAGGAGCAAACTAGAACATTACAAGCATCTTCAAGCTTCAAGATCAAATATCTCCAAAAACGTGTCATAGAGCTCCAGGCTAAAATAGTATGTAGGTGCAGTTCCACTTCCATTGAAGTCTAAGTAACTATGTAGGAACCACAACATCTTCTTGCTGGTTGCTGATTTAATTTGTTGGAACTAGTAAGTGTAATATTGTGAAAAGTTCTTAGATAGGTGAAGGAACTCCTGAATAGAAAGAATGATATATTCTCCTTACTGTGGTTAGGGCATGGTTAAATAAAAATTACTGGTCATAAGTCTTGCGACCCAATATCCCCGAAGTTCCAATGATGTGTTTCAGGAGCTCGGTGAGATTTGACTGCAGGTTCCAATCCTGAGGGAACAGCAGGATATGTTGATGAGTGTCTGCAGTTAATGATACACATTGTAGATTCTTCATCTACCTCCACTTCCCCAATGTAAAATTGCATGGTTAAATCTGGGGAATGTGTCATGCCTTGCTTCTATGGACCTTTCCCTTTCCTTTCCAGAGCTCCGGTTCATCACTTATACATGTTTCCGATATTCTATGCACCATCCTTACGATCTTCACGATACATATTACCTGTCACTCCAGTAGCCATATGACATTTGTACCTGACAGCCTCATGTACAGTATATAGGCTGGGGACTCCCCTTGGAGCTCCCCAGTGTGTTATTGTCAAATCTTACCTGGAAACTCTTCCTACCTGGCTTGGTCCCTTTAGTACAGTCTACTAGTACTTGCTAACAGGGCCTGACACGTCTCAACTGTCATATATTTCCTCATTATCTGTTTCCTTCATCTCTGTCTCACCTCAACTCTATTTCTCCTCTCTGTTTCCCATCTCTGGCCTCTTTCTGTCAATCCTCGTATTGTCTACGCCTCTCCTTCGACTCACCATCTACGTCGAGGCTCTACAATTCATCCTTCATCCTTTGGAACCTCCCATTAGGTTCCCAATTCCGCTTCATTGCTCCCTAAGCTCCCCACAGCTTCCCACTTGTATCGGCTACACCTCCCCTCTATATTGAAGTGGTGGTTACACGTTACGTTCTACACCTCCAGGACCCTCTATTAGGTCTACCCAAGCTCCACAACTACCCCTGGTTAGGCTCCCCTCACCAGTATCGGCACTATCCCATACCTCCTCGTATGGCCTAGGCAGCTACTGCGTTCGCTTAGGCCCAGTCTGGGTAAGACCAGAGCAGGCCTTCTGTGCCAGTGTAAGACCTGGGTCAGAATAGGTCTTAGGGTGGGTTTTGGTATAAGGGGTTTATGTTGTAGCGTGCTAGGAGCAAGCTGGAGCTCGAAGGGAGCTACGGGAACCGCGACTGAGGACGGAAATGACCTACGAGTAGTTCGGATAGAGAAGATTAACCGTTGAAGAGGTTCCTAGGAGGTCCTGGGAGGTTCCTAGGACGTTGGCGGGGCTAGAGGTTGCTAGGAGCTAGGGAACGTTGGAGGGTTACGTAGTACAAGTTGTAGTAGGTAGGATAGACAGTATAGGATCGCGTTAGATTGTAAACGTAGGGAGTTCCGGACGTAAGAGCTCCCGATGGAGTGTAAGTCCGGGATGGAGGTCCCGGGAAGTGGAGGTGGAGGCTGACGTCCCCAAGCATTGGAAGTAGTAACGGAGAAGTGATACGTAATTTGACGTAGAGGATAGCTTTGACGTTAGCTATATCAAGGTCCCTGAGCTTGTGGAGCACTTAGGGAGCTTGAGGAGGTTTGTGGGAGGTTGGCTCACCAAACGATGGACATTTGGGGAGCTTTAGTATTGGTTGAGGGAGCTTGAAGACTCACTCGGACTGCTTAGATGTGAGGTAAAAGCGTGTATTGGGTCGTTTAGACGACAGTATAGACGAGATAGTAGTAGAGAAACAGAGATAAGGAAACAGAGAGTAAGAGAAATCCGTATGGTTAGCAGGTACAAAGGGACAGGGACTGGACCTACGTAAAGGGTGTGTGTTCAAAATATACCAAGCTGGGGCCGTTTATGCTACCGAGGATACTTATAAAGGTGGGATGAATAGGTACAGAGACATTGTAATAAATGAGCATCTAATGGGGATGATGTGAAGTGCGGAGTCCATGAGGCTAAATTGATAGGGGATTGTCCAATAGCATATGCACTGTCTCCATGCTGTTGCTTCAGTTGGAGGTTAGTATTGGTCGGGAGGTTGATTAGTGTTCCGTGGCTCATGGGAGGTCCGTGGGAGGTTATTTAGGAGGAGCGGAGGAACTGATGTGCCCGTGAAACAGTTCTGGGAGGTCTAGGAGGTTTTGGGAACAGGAGTTTTAGGGACAGGGCATGACAATATATAAGCTGTAGTTACTTGCTGTATTTCCTTAGCTTTGATCTTGTCTATTCTACCTGGTTTAGTCCTTGCTTCCTTTATCGCTCTGCCATCTAAGGTTTTCTTGAGTGTGACACCTGGTGACACCTGTTACTAGAACCAGTTGCTGACAGAAGATCAAAGCTATTCTTACCACCTGTCACATGCTATGTGATCATATCCCTATCACAATTATCCCCACTTACATTTTTACCAACCCTTCACATTTTCGAGCAGTGTCACCTATAGTACAAAGGTGTAACATTGAGTCCGACACCGTACTGGCAGACGAAAGCATCGACTGATCACTAATCTTCGGAGAGGGGTCTTCGCATGCACAATGAGCTCCATTCCTAGACAGGGAGGGTGCATCTGTTCATCAACTGAGAGTGGAAGGTTGCTTCCCACATCATCGTACTCTCTTTTCGAAATCTTCCCCATATCACTTCCAACTTCTACAAATCCAATCATACATTTTCCCATCATCACCACCGAGTTGCATTAGTAACTCGTCTTCCCTACAACGGATTTCACCTCAAGACTAGGATGACCTAGACTTTCGGTACAAACCAATCGTTACAGCACACCAGATTCATCTGCTCCATCCACTTCATCTTCAATTGAATGAAACATCACCTCATTCATACCCGCTTACATACCATCCGACTACAGCATGTCTAACCCTACTTCTGATCCCGCTCCCATTACCACTTCCCAGATTCATGGCAAGTCACTGCTCAGAGAACCTAGTATCTTTGATGGCAATAAAACCCAGTTCAAGGAGTGGCGCCGTACCCTCTTTGCCTATATCTGTGATCCAAGAAACAAGGTCACTAAAGACAATGAGTGAATTGACATTGCAATCTGGTATATGCGAGGTCCCAAAGTCAGTAGCTGGGTCCAGAACTATACGGACGATAACTTCAATGATGATGAAGAGGAATGGTGAGTCACATGGAAAGGATTCAAGGATACATTGAATGCCTCCTTCCTAGACAAAGGACTCACAGAGAATGCACAGGAGAAGCTAGAACATCACCGTCCCAATGAGAGGGCAGAAGATTTCTTCAAGTAATTTGAAGTCATCATGCAAGACGCTGTCATGAAGTCTCATGATGCGCCCTTTGATGCACCATCAGCAGTGTGTTCCCATCAATTTCTTTTCACATGTTTATTGTACTTGTTCACATGATCATCCCAATACTTCTATTTGTTTCCATATGCTTCCATACAACTCGTCCTTATTCATTGATTAGCTCATTATGATTCATTATTGACTCACTATTACTCGTATATATTGATTCCTTGTTCTATATTGCATCATTATTTACAATCACTTACTCATTAGACAGAAGTAGTATATAAAGAGCAGTAGG
>MU823714.1:0-25029 GCA_027921425.1 Lentinula novae-zelandiae | reverse complement strand
TCGGTAGTTGCTACTCCCGGAGCTTGTGCTTCTACCAAAGATTCTTTTATCAAACCGGAGCCTAAGTCCAAAACTACTGTCAAGGTAGTCGGGGATTCCAACATCTGCAAAACCTGTATGTTCGGCTAAATAGCCGAAAGCAGCTCAGAGCACTTGGGAGCACTTCCCAGCAGCGAAAGCACCCAGAGTATGCTTTGATTTTTGCTTTGGGTGCTTTCGTTGCTGGAGAGCGCTCTCCAGCTAGTATCCTTGCTCTGGCGAGTATACATGTTTTGCAGATGAAGGTACCTGGCTCTTTGTCTTCCACCATTATGGCCTACAAGCACGTGCAGCCCCCTTGTCCAAGGAAAAGCATACCTACTACTTCCAAAGGAAAATCTCGTCAAGTAGTTGTCACCGACAACAATTCTGCCTCCAATGAAGTGGAGTCTGAAGATGAGGATGAGGATGAGGTCACTGAACCTCCCCCAAAATGCCTCAAAACAACGTCTTCAATCTCTGGTATGTTGCATTTTATGGTTTTTCATTTATCATTCATTTTAATTGTAGCTTCAGTGCCTCGACGTTCAGCCAAGAGGATTCCTGCGTCTAAATGTATCACGAAGGCTGCTGCAAAGCCTGTGCCTGCATCTCCTCTTGCTAATTCCTTTAGGCCAGTACTACTGGCGGACACGCAAGGACACTTACGGCTTCCCGATCAATCATCGGGTCCCTTCAACATGCCAGGGTAGGTTGTATTCACTTCTTGCAACACTATCATCCTAATATAAAAATGGCCCTCTGTGTCAAGTTTTCACTGGTTAAACACCTGTCTGCAGGTCAAACCAAAGCAACTGGGAGAACCCAGAAGATGAGAATGTGTATTCAATGCAGGTTCTTGAGCACAAGCCTCAAGAAGAACTGAACAAATAGATTGATGTAAGTAAAAAAGGAGCAGAACAGAACAGAATGTTGTAATGGAAAAAGTCCAGATGAAAGTAACGTCATACAGAGGATATACCTGAAGGATAGAGACAATTGCGAAACAACAAATATACAATAGATATGCACAGACAAGACTCAAGACAAACAATTCGACAAAGGTATCATTTACATAATTCATAGAGACAGAAAACCGCATATGGAGTAAAAACCAAGGTAAATAGAAGATACAGCAGTGAAGAACATTTTTTCAAAGAATGAATGAGGATTGGGGGTTTATAGAAAGTAGAAATTGAAATCGAGAATCCAGTTGACATACATAAAATTTCGATCTCACACGAAGGGATTACGAGTGATGTTCACCTTCTTTTACCGACGTGACGATCGGCTGAAGCTGGGATGGAAGCGCGGGCTGAGCAGGGTATGATGCCCATGTCGTAGTTGCTTGAGGAGGATATGAACCAGGATACGCCGGGAATGGTTGACGATAGCCGTAATACGTTGGATGGCCTGGAGGACCTGGACCTGGGGATCCAGCGGAAGGTACGTTAAGACCTTGTGCAGGCATAGACGGAAGTTGTTGGGGAGAAGGATAATGATACATAGCCGGAGGGGGTCCATATCCCGGCATCGGGTAATAACCGGTATAAGCTGGTTGGGCCAGAGCAACTCCCACGCCGGAGACACCACCAACACTGGCAATACTTGGATCAGGATCAGGATACGGGACAGGAGGTTGCGAAGAAGAGGAAGAAGGCGTGGGCGTCTGCGAAGAAGAACGTCCTCGTTGTCGATGCCGATCTTTAGATGTTGGGGATTCAGGAGGAGAAGTATCGTTGTTAGTATTATGATTAGGACGTTTTCGCTGCCTTTTCGCTGCTGGTTGTGCGGCAGTAGGGTAGGGTTCGAAGCGCTTGTTTGGACGTTTGGGCATGTCTGTGACACGGCCGTCCGTGAGGAGCGGGAGTCCTGTGGAAAGAGGAGCTGAGATTATGGAAGACGTGGAAACCGCTTCGATATCATCTGCTTCACCGCGATACCGAGGGACTCCGTCGGGACCAACTTCGACCTTTGGCGGGTTCCGGAAATGGGTCTTGTCGAGGTATTCCGGGCTGATATCCAGGGACGCCAGCTCAGGCAGGGACGATGGAGAACGCAGACGACCATTCTCAACATCCTCAATGCGATAGTAGGAAATCAGATGTTGAGCTACGCCTCCAATGCTCAAGGAAAAAGTCTTGGAAAAAGTCTAATTCAGAATTCAGAAGACAGAAGATATCTGTAACGTACTTTTTTCATTAGACCGTCAGATTTAAATTTGTAGCTATTCGTAAGACTGCCCATCAAAGACCGCTCCCGAAGCTTATCAAACCCAAGATGATTATTACTCGTTTCGCTTTTTGGACGAGACAAGGAATGTGTTTCCGACGATGGAGACGCATCGGAAACTTCTGCGGCTTCTTCCTGTGGACGTGCGCCCTTATGGCCTGGACCGCGTTTGTCTGTCTCTCGATATAGCAAAAAATTACCAAGAATGCGACTTGGACTCCAGAAAAATCCATCGGTCCAGCGTTTGATACCGCTCTCCTCCTCGTCAAAAACGAAGACTGAGCCAGAAGTAATCATTTTGCGCTCGGAATCGACAAGACGTCGAGTAACACGAGGTATCCAGCCACGACGAGCAGCCTCGAGGATAAGAAGTGCGTCTCCGGTTGTTTCTATCCAGCCAGTCCAGGGTGGTTCGTTCCATGTGGTCGGCGGAGGCTGATGAGAAGCCGAAGACGTCGACATGGTGGTCTAGATGATAAGCCTTCATCATCATCATCGATGGGCCAAAGCGAAGATTATCATGTTGGAAAATATAAAGAGCAGCAAAACCAAAAAAGTTTGAAGAACGATTGGGTTCAGCCCATCATTAGAGTTTAAGATCAACAATATAAAGTTGGCGTACCGTTGGCCCAGAGTCTGGCGGAGGAGGAAAAATATCAACAAAAAGAGCCAAAAATTCAACCGCCGACTGAACCACTGCCTTGGCTCAGTCTTTCCCTACTTTTCCTTTTCCTCAAATCCAAAAAATTTCGGAAATTCAAGTTACGTGTCTGCACGCGTTTTTTGAATCTCTTGAGCTGTGCGTTTCTGGGAAGGAAGAAGGCTTTCAAGGAAGGAACCTTTGCCCTTTGCGCTCGTCGAGAATTAAGGTTTAGAGCTCTCACTTATGTAAGAAGTTCTGCCGCTTTGGCCTGGTTTAGGCCTTTAGGTTTTCTCACTCAAAGTTTAATCTCAGCTCTTGTCGGAACGGTGTCGGAGGAACGGGAGCGATCTGGAACGATGTGAAGCTGAAATCCCGTGGCCAATTACACCGGGAATTTTATCAACGGTAATGCAGAGACACTTACATCCGATAGCATGTGGAGCAGATAATTTCTGGCCCACTGCAGGCTCCTTACATATTCCTAACAGGTATGTACCGCGCATATCCACAGCTTGACATGACTAGCTTGGCTCGTACAAAATTCAAGCTCGAGTTAAGTCTTTCGTGATTTCGGGAGGCCATATGCAAATTTATTGTGCAAACTTCTTGAAGTTAGGTAGAACCTAATTACTAAGGTAAGTGCTAAGCAACGATTCCAGGAATCGAGCAGCACCACTAGAGTGACTGAGTCGTGAGCCTGATAGATCTTTTGGTATTCTCCTTGTCCGTCGTATGTC
Organism: Lentinula novae-zelandiae; assembly: GCA_027921425.1. Lineage (NCBI taxonomy): Eukaryota > Fungi > Basidiomycota > Agaricomycetes > Agaricales > Omphalotaceae > Lentinula > Lentinula novae-zelandiae. Next base: position 21,399 of record MU823714.1, on the reverse strand, counting down.
GAGCGCAGGCACTCAAGTACATAAAACTTCAATACACTCCAACCCTCGATGCGCATACATGGTTCGCGGGATATCGCAGTGTGGGTTGGTCGCCCTCCTATATGCAACTCCTCAATGAGATAGAATGAGATCGATTTGACGCCTTGTAGTCTTTGTAATTGACTTCTTGATGAAAGTGAACTTGAAGTGGCATTGTTGTTCATGCTATGTAACCTTGCCCACCTTCACAGGCTCCATTGTTCATGTACGAGCCAACAACAACACCACTTAAACCTAGATTCTCCTTCGACATATATACTACGAAGGTTTTGGTTGTTGATATACACACCTTTCGTATGTACGACTCGGCCTGGACCCAAACTCCGTTGATATCATATTATTGCCGTACTTACCGACTCTGATCGATGTATGTACATCGATGGCCGCCAGGTTCTGTTATAGTTATGGCTTCATCATGATGTATCTATACTATCTACGTTTAAAACAAAACTCTTAGACATGCACTAAACCGCAAATTGTTCGTCAGTGCTTGGGATACATAGGCAATGCTGGCCGCGATCTGAGAAGTTCAACCTGTTCCATTTTGCATGTGATGGACACAAGCGCCAACCGATTCGAGCGCCCATGATATCGTGCGCATTCCAACCGATTATCATCATTCTCAAGCTTAGACCACCACCTTATCCTTATCGGACCTTATAGGAGCTCTGAAGCCCGTTCTATCCTCAGCATCGTCCTTTTGTGTCCTCTACTCAACAATCTCTTTCACTTCCGAAATGTCTGTCACTGTTATTCGTTCCGCACAAGAAGCATTGAGCTCGATGCCAGCCCGGCATCTGCTGCAACTTCTCCACATGTGCACAATAACCTATCTTTACCCGTTATCGCCTTCCGGGACAACTTGGGCGTCGAACAGGGGGCTTCCTTCGTGAATTTACATCGGCTTCCTAAATGTTCGACCTTTCCTTGTAAACTTAATCGTGGTCCTTATTCTCCTCAAGTTCACCCTTTGGGCGAGGGTGTTTACGAGGCTGAGAACTAGGGAAGGATGTAGCCGGCATGTTCAGGCCGTGTCACAGCGACGCTTCTCGTTCAGTCGACCCGGAAGATGTATATGTATCCGAGTGGCGGATTAACTTGTCTATTTTTTCTACCACTCGACTTTTTGACCGATCAGCGGTACGGTGCTGGGTTTAGAGAAGACGCAAAAAGTGAACGACGGATGACGGGGCCTGACAGTACCTTGTATTTGTTCAGGTCAAGTTCCAGAAATAATTCATCCATTTGCTATGTGTTCACAGGGTTCCTGGTCTAAGGCCTTTTAGCAATTGACTTTTTTTAATACTCACCTATCGTCGTAAGACGATTCAACGTGTATCAATCTCGCGAGCTTTTTCGTCTACCTTCAACCAAGAACCAGGACGAAACCAGTGGATTGTTCCTGCCTGCCGAATGAAATCTGATTTTCTGCTCCTTCTGGTTATTCCGTTGTTTCTTCAGGTCCCAGCAGGTCCCTCAGGTCGGTTCAAGGCCAGAATTGACTCCGAGTAAATGCTGTTTTGAGGTATCAAGCGTTATACTAACTGGCATTTTCCTCTGAGGTAATTGTTTCTTTTCTGCCTGGATTCTGCTGATATCTTTCACATGAAAGTTTCGCAACATCTCCAAATACCCGTGATTGAAGTCAATGTCTGGCAAGGCCACATCCAACTTTTCGAACGGGGAATAGCAATTTGTTGGCACTTTCTCAGATCAATTTAGCGTTGTTCCTCGTCATTCATGATGTTTCCTTTGACGGACAGCAATGATAGAGAGCAGCATGTCAACTACCATACAATAGCAGTTTTTGATACTGAAAGGCCCTGATACTTTACAGTATCGGTCGACACCGATAACTATCCCGAGAACCTTCTTAAGGCACCGACACGGCCGTCAATTGTGCTTCTTGGTAGAGATTATTCGGGCTTGGGGTATGTGCGCTCTATAATTACTCCGAAGGGCCTACATATGTTTCTACCAACACAATAAATGCTGGACTTCAAGAACTACACATTTTCGACACGTATGTACGTTACGAATAAGTTTCAAAGCTTACGTTTTTCGTAATTTTAGGTACACCAGTAGCCTTCCTCGGGGTCACTCCTTCTAGGTCCTTCCCATTCAAGATTCTGAGTAGAATTTAGAACGGAGGTTGAGTATGGCGCCAGGTGTATTTTACGCTCAAACGTGACTTCATCCTTTCCGAGGCTGGTGGGCAGTTGGGATCTCGACTGATCGACGATCAGCTAGAAGTATAAAAGCTCGACGTGTCGCTCTTCCCTTCACTAGGCCAATTTCAGTGGGCCTATGTTCACCATGCATTCTCTCCCAGTCTTTGCGCTAGCGTTAGCTTTAACGTCCGTTCATGTGCGACTGTTCCCCGATCTTACACTCCATTCAATGCTCTAACTCTCTCTCCTAGTTATCCTCTGCTTCAACCCACATTCATTCAAATGTCGACGGAAGGCGACACCGTCGACAAACTATCCCTACGAACTTACCCGGAAATTGGACATCCGAAGGATGTTTCACGTAACTTGCTTCTGTATATTGATGTTCGCGGTCCGTCTGACTAGAAGTAATGTTTTGTTAGAGACGACGTCGGAGCCCGTACATTATCTGGTGCCACTTTCGCAAACGGGACCGGCATGACAATCGAGCAATGCCTCAACTTCTGTGATGCCAACAACTTTGTTCTTGCCGGAGTGGAATTCGGCGATGAATGCTGTGCGGATTTAACCAGTCTTTTGAAGCTGTAGTAAACGCTGACAATCAACATAGATTGTGACAATTTCATCGAAAATAATGCCACTACAACGGCAGCTACTGATTGTAACGTGCCATGCGCTGGGAATGCGAAAGAAGTCTGCGGTATGTACGATCACCTAGTATGCGCCCACTATTTGCTGATCCAGTGGCTTCGCCATTCTAGGCGCAGCAAATCGACTCAACGTCTTCAACTCTGGAAAAACCCCGCCTCCTCCCCCAGACACCGTCCCAAGCGTTGGCAACTGGACTTCTCTCGGCTGTTATAGGTTAGTCAACAGCCCCGTTAATACAGATGAAGCTTCTTTATGAGAAATTATGATTTTACTCCGACAGTGACGGCGTCAATGGCCAGCGCACCCTCACGATAGGAGTCAACTTAGTGAATCCGGCAACTGTGGAAGAGTGCACTGCGACCTGTTTCGCTGCCGGATATCAGTATGCCGGCACCGAATTTGCAGACCAATGTTGTAAGTTTTGAGTTTGTTAAGGTGTTTTTACACATGTTGACAATATCTTTTTTTTGCAATTAGTCTGTGATACTGCCATCACTAATGGAGGTGTACCTACACCAATTACCGACTGCAACATGGTATATTGTCTGATTCACATCCACGAAATCTCAATGATGCATATGTACCTTCTGTATGTAGGTCTGCGCTGGAAATTCCTCGGAGTTTTGTGGTGGACCGAATCGTCTCGATGTAATTACTTTTACTTTTTCAAATACCTGTTTTCTCATGTGTCCTCGCAGATGTATAATTATACTGGCGACAACCTTCCTCCAATCTCTGCGCCTGGAGGCGGGGGTGGCGGTGATGCCCCCGTTTTCCCGGTGACTTCGGGCCTTCCGGGATCTTGGAAATATGTGTCTTGCTATGTGTATGTCCTTTGTCTTTATTGACATCTTCCGTGCATCATTTCTCATAACAATTCAGTGATAATGCATTTGGCCGCATATTCGAATTTGAACAACCCGATAACGCTAACACCACTGTCGAAGAATGTATCAGCGTGTGTTCTGGTCAAAATTTCACAGTGGCAGGTATAGAATTCAGCGTAGGTACCTGATATATTTTGTAGAACATACAGCTGAAAAGCCCCCTTCTAGGATCAATGTTGTGAGTTCGATTGACAGTTTGCTGTCTACGACCAGTCACTGACAATTCATCACATCGCAATCAGTCTGCGGTGATAGATTGGTCAATGGCGCCGTTGTCGCAGATGATTCGACATGCAACATGGGATGCGCCGGTAACGCAACGTTTGTCCTTCTTTTTGATATTAGACGACACATTCTGACATTCGTTTCATCTTCATCAGAGAAGCCTGTGGTGGGCCTAATCGACTGTAAGTACATATGCCACTTTCTAGTTGTCGTTTTGCTAACTGAGATGACACAGTTCTGTATACTCTTCATCAGCAAATGTCACTGCTCTGCCCGTCCCCACTGTACAAACCACAAATCTCACCGGTAACTGGACATATGCTGGCTGCTACACGTTAGTGTTTCGATGCTGAAATTGTCTAGGACATCCTCCTGATTTCATCCACAGAGACAACGCCGCAGGCACTAGAACACTTCCATGGGAGCTCCAACTTACCCTAAACAACTCGGCAGAAACATGCACAAGTCAATGTGCTGCATTTGGGTACAGTGCTGCTGGCATGGAGTTTGGTATCCAATGCTGTAGGTTTCTCATACCATGACCTCATTAGCGCTTTCTCAGTTTTGAATACAGTCTGCGGTGATATCTCTGATATCGCAGCCAACGGTGCAACATTGGTAAATACTCCGCTCTCTTTCTTGTTCACTGCGCTGGAATGTGCGATAGGCTCCCGAAAGTGACTGCAACACTCAATGCTCTGGAGACCCTATTCATCTCTGCGGAAGTACGTATCCAAAGTTCACATTTACCATTTCTGTATTCTCATTCCACGGTACACAGGTGGCAACAGACTCCAGATGTACACTTGGAATGGTGCTTTGAATGTCTGGCACACGCCTGAAAACATTGGGTATTACGAAGTAAGTCCGAATCCTAATATTTTTACTTTTCACCGCTGATGGTCCACAGTTTTTCGGTGAGCAAACTCGTTGAAAGTTCTCATGAATCTCATTGAGTGTCTTCTTAGTCCCTGGGTATGTGCCTTATTGTCTACGATTTATTTTTGTGTTTACATATTTCTAGTGTTGTGGTACCTTTGATCGCTACCCTCGGGGTAAACAATAAGGTCACATTCTTAGAAAAACACGGAACGAGCGAGTAAGGGTTCATCTAGCTATCATATAAAGCACATACCGATTGGTACCTTACAGGTTCGACAACTCTACTGGAGCATACGAACTTGACCTTAGTTTAGTCTCGAATTTCTCAGCTGCATGGCGGACAATGAATGTCCAGACCGACGTATTCTGCTCTGGAAGCGTGATTCTTCCTGACATAGGAGCTCGACAAATCAATGTTGGAGGTACGTATTAAATGCGACGTGAATTGGATAGTGAAGTTGACTGGATTTCGTTCAGGCTGGTCGCTGGATTCTACATTCGGTATCAGACTTTACACGCCCAATGGAGTGCCTGGAATCAATTCAACTAACGACTGGGAAGAAAACGGCGATGAACTACATTTACTGGTGAATCATATGCGATTATTCCTCCAACATCAATTTGCTCATGACACCCGTAATTAGGCTGGTCGATGGTATCCTTCCGCTTTAGTGCTTTCAAATGGATCTATTTTGGTTATGGGCGGCGAAACCGGCAGCAACGCATCACCTCAACCAAGTCTTGAACTTCTTCCTCTTCCTGAAGGCTCCGGCGTTGTTCCCCTCGATTTCCTGGAAAGAACTGATCCATGGAATCTGTATGTAACATGTTCCATTGCTAAATACGGAACCCTTACCCGATTTCTCTAGTTATCCGTTCCTTACTATGCTACCTTCTGGCCGAATTTTTGTTGGTAAGTGTTCGATCAGATGATGATGGTTGTTTTCCTGCTCATTGAGCTACTAGGTTACTACAACGAGGCCCGGATCCTTGACCCTATCACCTTCGACACCGTACAAACTCTACCCAACATACCTGGGGCGGTGAATAACTGTAGGCGAACCTGACTGTCTCACTGACACTCTGATCTGAATGTTCTGTAGTCCTTGCAGGTCGCACATATCCCTTGGAAGGTTCTATGATTCCTTTTCCTCAGTATGCTCGTAAGTTCAGCCAGTGACTCTTTGTTTGCAAAGACGATGTCAATCAATCTCTAGCTTATACCGATCCGCTCCGTGTCTTGATTTGCGGAGGTTCTACTCCTGGACCTGGTATGATAAGTTTTGTGATATGGGAGTCCTAAAATTGATGATCGACTTTAACTACCAGCTCAAGTGATCGACAATTGTGTTTCCATTGAACCGGAAACAGAAAATGCTACATGGACTCTTGAGCGAATGGTGAGTTTTCCACGCTAATATTTGCCATGACTTGGTCATCAATCGTACAACAGCCTTCCCGACGAGTCATGAGTTGCATGGTCCCATTACCCGATGGTAAGCAATGATCTTGCTGGTGGTTGGGATGAGCTTTTTCTGAACACGTACTCAAGGAACAATGATGATTATGAACGGTGCTATGGAGGGTGTAGCTGGATTCGGTCTCGCTTCTGACCCTAACTTCAATGCCGTCTTATATGACCCCATCCAGCCTGTCGGTCAACGTTTCTCGATTCTTAACAACACAATTGTCGCACGTTTGTACCACTCCGAGGCCACTCTCCTGCCGGATGGACGTATCCTTGTTTCTGGTTCTGACCCGCAGACTCCTGGATTCCCCGAAGAAATGCGTATCGAGGTTTATGTTCCTCCGTATTTGAACCAAGGCATCCGCCAGCCAGAGTATAATATCTCTGAAACGGACTTTGGCTACGGTCAAACCTTCCAAATCACCAACGTCCAGGTCTTCCATGGCTCGATCGCGAATATCAAGGCTTCGCTTATTGCAGGTGTGTGACTAATGGGTTATGTTCGTGTGCAAAAGAGTTCAAGTTTTCGATACAGCTACATCGAGCACGCACGGGAATGCTATGGGCGCTCGTACCATCTTCCCTGAGTTTTCATGCTCCGGAACGACTTGCACAATTACCACTCCACCGAACGCGTTCGTTTCTCCACCTGGCTGGTGGCAGTTGTTCATTTTAGATGACGCCGGGACCCCTTCGCACTCCTCATGGCTTCGTATCGGTGGTGATCCTGGACAACTGGGCAACTGGCCAAATCTTCCTGGGTTTACGCCTCCGGGACTTTAGTAACGGAGGGAATTCAGGACTTGTGACAACATCTTCTTTCTATTTTCGGATTGCTTTGGGACTCTGAATTGTTCTCCTTACCTATGCCACATCTATTCCTGTCGTGACGATTGTCTAAGACGAATTATTTTCTCAGATTATATTATTTCCATGTATGGTCCTGGATAGCTTGCGAAATTGTGTTGGACTTTCTGTTCTCTTTGGGCTGCATCGTAAATCCCAATCGACAGTCCCTGTCAACTTTGTTTTTATGATTCACAAAAGATGAAACCTATTCTCTGATCGTGAACAGGTACAATGTGACTAGAGGATAGATAAATCAAAAACTATGGAGTGTGACCCCGAAATGCTGGCTCGACCCGGGCTCGAACCGAGGACCTTCTGTGTGTAAGACAGATGCGATAACCAACTACGCCATCGAACCGTTATTCATTCTGTTCTTTATTGATACCACTACTGCGATCGTGTAACGTGTAACAGCAACTCAACGCGTGTTTGTTTACCTATTTGGGCAACATTTTGTGCTCTCTAGTTTCACTCTCACGACTAGAATTTACACCTTTCGTGGTATACCACGAAGACCACGAGCCTTCCACGGCCCACTGTGCGGTACACTTTTCCGACTGCCCCATTGCTTTGCTACGACGTATACTTTGGCAAAGTACCCTTTGAACATCCAAGTGTCGTCTTTCTCGTTGCTGAAGATCTCCCAACGGCCATGACACGATTTGGGGACTTTGCGCCACTATGTACAAATACACCCTCGTACACTTGGTGTAACCTATTCTATCGACAACTTTCCTCCGATTCATCTTTGAAAAGTATCTTGACTGGTCTCTCTGCCGATGCCAATTCAGCACCAGTGGGGATCAACCCTATTTGTGGTATCGCTAAGGCTGGCACTACAATCGATGGTCCACATCAGGGCACAGAAAAGAGCTTAGGGAACATCGCCAATATAGTCGTGTGTGCTGTGAGCATGCTCGTGATTCTAGGCCTCATTGTTGCATCTCAAAAGAGGAAAGCAGCAGTCGGTGAGTAAATAACTGAGCTCGATCTTGCTTCTGTATTCTGATAATGCGTTCAATTTCAGGTCGTGTCGAACTACGAAATCTTCTGATCCTCTATTTCCTCACGTTACCTTTCCAACTTCTAACCACTGGCTCCTTCCTTGCGCAAGGTTCGACAGCGCTGGTTGCATTAACCGCAATACACGCAGGGCTCGTAGCGGCATTTTTCTGGGCACTGCTAATGAATGCACTCATCGCCACTCAGAAAATTGAAGATGGAACACCAGCAGCACTAGTCGTACGTGACCTTGTTTTTCTTAACAACAATTCATTTCTCATCCATGAGTAGCCCTATCTCCTTTTCTGCGCAGCCTTCTTTGCGGGTACCACGTACATTGCATTTGATGTCGGGTTAGGCATCACGACGGCGTTGGGTCCCTCAAATGACCCGAGAGAACTGCGAAGCATTCCGTTATTTGTTCTGACGAGCATCTGGCCAGCAGTGTCAGTATCAACTACCAACTTTTTCTTCAGTGATTCGGCGTTCCGTCTCTGTTGCTGATTGCTTGCCTAACAGGGCTGCGATACTTTATTTTGGTATCATGACATACATCGTCCTAGCTGTCCTCAACGAGACACGGCCAATGTGGTACTATATCCTTTCCGCAGGATTATTCGTGCTCAGCCAGCTGGCTTGGTTCCTCCTCGGAAAGGTTATTTGTGAGGTCAGCAATATTCTTCTCGATTTCTCCATCTTACTGCTACCGGCACATACTGCCCATTCTACGCCCGGGTATCTGACCGCGGTGACCGCGCGGTCATCAGTGGAAACGGGAATATGATCTATGATTTGTGACTACCTTCACGAATCATCGATAATAGATGCAGTTGGTAGCAGTTGCAGAGGTCTAGGGAGTGGGCACATGGCTAGTGCATTACACTCACCAGAAGTCTCGATTTCCGCATTGCCTACCCTCTTACCTCGTGTTCTCATAATTGCATCCACTGAGAACTCGGCTGAACTAATCAATTTCTCATTCACAGGGATCAACAAGTAAAGTCGACGGATCCTTTGTCGCTACAATTCTAGAGACCGCTGCCGTTGGTGTATTATATCTGGCATGGAGGAGTATCACAGAAGGTTCGTCCTGCATACAACAATCAGTTTCGTTACCGTTGTTTCGATGCATCGCTCGTTCCCGCTTTTCGTGGTCCGCAATACGCCCGAGTGGCGCTCGTATGTTAAGAGTTCATGCACTGGTATTGCACCCGCCTCCAGTGTGATTTCTTGCGGCATCTCATGGCCGTGGAAGCCTGTTTGTGGATAGATGAGATGCTGGCTTGGAGATTGTGTTCCAGCGAGCGAGACAAGTTGTTTCTCGCACGGGTGTCCTTGAAATATCCAGTTGCTTCCTCGAGTTTCTCTTATAGAGGCAAATCTGCTATATTTTCCCTTCCAGTCATCATACCACTTCCATCTTCATATCTATATTCTCTTATTGACGGTTTTCGAACAGATTCATGGGATGATGACCCATATCCAATGTATCCCTCATAGCCTCTCGGTTTATCGTTTCCCCGGGAACGTTCTGATACTAAAAGCGACACCCATCCAGAAGCCTCCCTTTTTGTTAGTTCGATGATGTTCTTCTATATTCCCGTAAAGAGCCTGGTCTACTTATGTTGTGATTTCCATGTCTTGCAGTGTTCGTTGTTACCCCTTCCAGTGCTTTCGACAATTTTCGTCCTTTCACTTCGATATTTTGCCGTCATATGTCCCACCTGTTTGAGGTTGTAGATGTACCGTTCACGTTTCTTCCTTTCGCCCATATCCCTCTCCCTCTCCCTTCCTCCCTTCCTTCAACCTGGTCGACCCCTTCCATCTCTCTCTCTTTTCTATCTTTCGCTTTGTCCTCCTTGCCTGTTGTGTTGCCCTTCAAATTCCCGCGCGCAAGGACTATTCATGTAGCCTGCAGAGCAATGAAGATCTCTTTTTTCTTGCACAGTGTATATATATGTTATGTGTATATCCTTATCTACATCTAATTCATTATTCCAAACTCGAGCTCGATGCAGACCATTTTCGTATATCCTTTCGTGATACCCTCCAGTACATTTTCTTTCTTTTCAGTGTCTGTTGTACTGGCTTGAGATTACTCTTTTTTTTTGTTGACATTGCCTATCGCCCAATCATGTGTGTTTGGCTTTGAGCAGGACGGCCGATGGGGATATCATTTGCGGAGTGTGTGCTGCAGCTTCTCGATGCGGGGACAAGCTGTTGTGGTTTGGGTTAGATAGAAAGAAGGCTGTAGAAGGGGCGGGAGAATCGAGTCAGGGCGAAACATTTCCAATGAATCGCCTTGCTCTACGACTTTAATGACTTCATATGTTCACCGTGTTCTTACTCAAATTTCTGGTTGTCAATAAATGATCTTTTTTGACTTGGACGACGCAATTCGGTCTATTACTACATTGAGCACCACATCTGAATACTATGAGCTCGATGCTTCCCGATTCACAAAATTATCCATCATCAACATCCTACAAAAAGCCTCCGTTTGGGGATTCGAATATGGCGGGGGTTGTTCCCACCTACCACCTCCACCACTTATCCCTTCTCCGCGCCGATCTTGACCACCTCCCCTACCTCCTGTTCCACCATGGAAACCCTCCCCGGCATCTGCTCCTCCTCCTCCCGAAACCGAAACCGACTCCGGCCCGGGAGCAGTTCTCACAAACTGCTGCACATCTCCAACGGGTACCCTGCCTTCTTCCCGAACATTTGCCTTCACCCACTCTAACTCCCTGGCCACCATCTCCCGCGCGGTGGTTTCTTCCGGAAAAGGTTTTTGTTGGCGGGTAAGGGAGATGTGGGAGTGGAAGGCACGTGTTATAGCGAGCCAGTGGGGGTCAAAGGTTAGGACTGGTTGAGCGGCTGAGGATATGGGAATGTGTTGCATTGGTGGTGAAGATGCTGTCGTATCTGTAGTAGTTGGTGTAGGATCTTCTCCTAAATTCGCTATTGAAGCAGATAACGGGAATCCGGGCGTATCGACGTCGATTACCTACAACAAATTGATCAATCTCTGCTTCTGGACCGACCAAATAGAATAAGGATTGAACTCAGGAACAAAGAAACTGGACAGCAAAATAGATGAACAGAGTAAGAGAAACCCGTGTAACCCACCTCCAAAAACTTTCTCTGTGGCAGGCATTTGTCTAATGCCACAAAGTGGGTGAGCCATCCATTGGTGACTTTGTTAAGAGGAAGAGGATCGATCGATCCTGATGTTGGTGGTGGAGGGAGCGGAGCTGGAGGTGCAGCGACGTCGAAATCGACGTCTCCGTCCAGATCATCCAGCGTGATTTCATCGGGGTTCTTATTAGGAGGTGGTATTGATGTCGGATTCTGTACGAGTGTTATGTCCTTTGCCGGCCCAGATTCAAATTCATCGTCGATGATAATCTCATCCGGGTTCGCAACCTTTTCCTCATCCGCCTGTTTACTCTCCTCCTGCGTCTCCCACCAAACTTGAACATCAAACCCTACATGCAAATGCGCGCTAAACCACCATCGCGGTCTCAATACCTGCAGTAGACCCATAAGAGGAGGACTACCCAACTTTCCCTCAGATACTTCTTGTCTAAAGTGCGGCTTTTTGCGGAGAAGTTGGTTGAGATTGGAGGGAGAAGCGTAGGAGGTTATATTGAGTGGCCAGTCGTGGGATAGGAAAATCGTCGTTGGGGAAGATGAGGAAGAGGAAGGGGGAAGGAGTGATAATTGCCGGATGGCTGATTCACGAATGTAATAGACGGAGCGTAGATCGTCTTGGTTGTATGGTTGTCGCTCATAGTAGCCTGTTATAGACGTGAACATGGGGTAATATCATTGAGTGTGTATGTTGAGTACCTTTGTTGAATTTGTGACCTTTGAATATGCCTGAAGCACCAGAGATGCGAATTCCATTGATTAGTACAGAACCAGCGTTGCCGAGAAAGTAGATATTGGGTGCTACCCATCCACCGTGAAATCTATAAACACAGAAAGCTTATCAGAAAGTCAAAGTGAATAGTAGGATTGACAACTCACAGTTCCCAAAAGTAATTACTCGCTTCATGATTCCCACCAATGATAACGGTCAATATCGGTGCAGTCTTTTCCCCAATGTAATATCTACAAAAGGTCAGTTTTACAAGAAAACAAGGGGAGTTGATATTCACTTGTAAAACCCTCCTAGATGTTTGTACTTGTTCGGTACCGCCATACATTGCAAATCTCGTTCATTTCGTACGGCCTGAAAATCTCCGCAGATTAATAGCAAGTCGACGTGGTAGTTGTTCTTAGCTTCGATGTCGGCGATGGAGGAGTAGATAGAATCAAGGTGGCCGTGGCAGCAGCCCTCGATCGCAATTTTCATTAGTCCCACACGAAGTGGAAGACTTGGTTTAACCTTGAAAGTCTTCCCACAGTGTTCCAATAGCATTTGGCACTCCCTAAAGCTAGTCAGATTTCACAGGTCGTACTACAAGCTGGAGGATAATATAATAATCAATATATTGTAGAGTCATCGCATCGGAAAATGGGAGCAGAAGTAATATAGCATAAGAGAACCTTATCATAGGATAGAATATTGTCACTAGAACGTAGTATGTAAATGATGGATTCAAGGCATGTAAAAGAACAATGGGATATGCAAGAAGTACAAGAATGAGAAATTAGAAGAGTCACAACAAGTAGACAAAGGAATCATATAAAATGAAAGCAAGAGCAGACAGGTGACTAAGATCGAGGTGTTAGTACAACTGTGCCATTCTCAACTTCGGATAAAACATACATCATAAATCAAGGATCATCTTCATCCAAAGCAATAGGTTCTAGATAACTTTCCGGAACCAGCGCAAGTTGTCTTTCTTTCTGTGACGATCGTCGCTTTCCTTTATCGTCGACTCCGTCAACTACGACAACAGCCCAACCTGCACCTCCTCCGCGACCGACTACTCGTACAACCTGTTCTTCGTTCAACGCCATCTCTCGTGAACCTTCCGGAATGAAAGGGTAAAGGGCGCGGTATAATCCGGGACTAAGGGGACCAGCATCTTCTTCGCCTTCCTCGTCGTCGTCATCCTCCTCATTTTCATAATTTGGTTCATTAGATGGTAGACTCCATCGTCCATTCCATCCTCTGTTATCATCTTCGTCGGTATCTTCTTCTTCATCTTCGTTCTCATCCTCATCGACGTCCATCGCGTCGCTGTCCTGAATATCTTGGTCTGCACTAACAGCAGCCGCTTTCCAAGCTTGGTACTGGGTATCGTCAAGTAACATTCGGTAAATTACCTGCAATCGATTTTCTCTGGGTATATTCAACGTCCCTCTTCCATCCTCTCCCAATCCCTGATGCCTCGAATCTGAAGCCGCGTACGCGAAGTCTTTGATCTTCAGAGGTATCCGATAAGAACTAGTTGTCAGAGTCCGAGAGGATCTGTCTGATGGGCCTCGGGAGGGATGAGTAGACGATAGCATGGGTGTGGAAGTCATGGTTGCGGGAACAAATGATAAATTGTGGGCCGCAGAATCGAACGATGTGGTTCTTTTCGCATGCGTAAGCGTTGTTATGTGTGTGTTGAAGTCTGCGGCCGGTAATGTGCTTTTCATTAGTTGCCTAGACAACGGCCGATTGTAAGCGCTGTGGCGTTTATCGAGGGACATGGAGCGCCTAAAAGCCCTCTGTAGACGACCAAAAAAGCCACCCTCCGAAATACTACGTTGAGATAAATGCTTAGATTTTGGGATGGAAGAGGTAGAGGAGAATTCTTGAAATTCATCCGATACCGTTTCTGTGCGTAATTTACGGGGTCTAAGGGAATCTGAACGAGGAGGTAGCGCGCAAGACGCTGATTCCGCAGTGCAAGATTGAAGGTCATTCAAGGGCAGGGAAAATTGATTCTTCTGTTCATTGACAGGAGGATGCATTTCTCAAGGTTATCGATAACGGAGACGAAGTTGCAATTGTTTCTCAGATTATCAATCCTACGAATTTACTTCCGCTTGACGGGATATTTTCAACAGTACTAAATGATATTTAGTCCCAGTGAAGGAGAATGTGGAGCTTTCTAGATAGTGCACATTTCTAATTTTGTTCGACTTGCAAATGAATTTTAAAAGTTCAAAGAAGATAGAGAATCGACATGTACAGCTTTGACTTTGTGAGAATGAACTCCGTTCCGTAGACCGTGACCCGACACAGAATTTAACTTTCAAGTCTCTTTCTCGTACGGAACCCGTTCCATAAAAGAAGCAACCCTCAGCTCGGAGAGCCGTCTGGCTGGTTTCTCGGAATGGCGCAGACTGTTATAGATGAAAGAATCAGTCACAACCTTTTCAACTCGTACCGGATAATAAAACTAACAGTAACTCCTCCTGGACGACTTCCGACTAGTCAGTTTACCCACAATGGCTTACCCCTCGACCTTGAAAAAATCCATGGTCACTGGCTCCGATGAAACTTTGAACCAGTCTCGATTGGATCCAATCGTTGAAGAGCAACAAAGCAGAATCACTGTCGATGACGACACGTTCGGGGCACCGGTAGAGACTGTCAGTCCGCTTGGGTACCATGTTGATTGGATTAGTGTGATCTTCTTAGTGCGTGCCGTCATTATTCTTGGGGTTGGTTTTTTTTTTGAATCCTAGTTGTGAATAAGAATGTCAGCAGAATAATCGGTGTCGGAGTATTCGTCACCCGTAAGCTTGTATTTTGTCCTATGTCATCCGCGATGTGATAAAGTTCTTTGTAGCTGCGACGATTTTGAGAGGTGTGGGCTCTGTTGGGCTTAGCATGATTTACTGGGTCATAGGGTTCCTGTTCTCTGCCGGTAATCACTCTTCTGCTTGTTTAGAATCGAATTCATATCTTCCGCCCCTATAGCATCTCTCTGTGTATACCTCGAGTACCTCTGCTATTACCCTCAGCGATCGGGGGGTATCGTCACGTATTTAGAAAAGGTACTGATATACTTCTTTCTTTGCTCGGCTTCTACTAATCTCGTCGTCTGCGCACAGGCTTTCCCTAGACCAAGGTTGATGGCTCCATTCTTGTATGCTTGTTTATTCTGTACACTGTCTACGAGTAGCGCAGCGTGTATCGGTATGTATGCTTGGCCTCAGAATATTCCCATTCAACTCGTTAACTCACACTGTCTGTTCAAAGTATTCGCAGAATACATCCTCCTAGCACTTCAATACGATATTACAAAATGGAATGTCCGTGGTGTAGCGGTTGGGTTGTCTACTTCCATGACTCTGAGTGAGTTTCTCAGTCAATTTGGTGCTGATCTCCCATAAACTTCCGAGGTTTTAGTATGTATCTTGAGCACGAAATGGTCACTTCATTTCTCTAACGCGATAGGAATGATCAAGGTCCTTGCTTTAGTTTTGTAAGCCACCGTTTGGGTCTCACTTTTAAAACTACTCAACTACTTTCAACAGGATTGCTATCACTGGACTGGTCGTCCTCTGCGGAGGTATCCCACATGTCCCAAATCCCGGGGCCAACTTCTCCCAGCCATTCTATGGAACCTCTTACAATGTTAATGGATTGGTGAGCGCGTTGTTGAAGATTAGGTTCTCATACGTCGGGTGGGAGGTAAGGTTTTATGAGCTTGTGGATAGGCCATCGGCTAATACCTGATTTAGAGTGTGTTTAGTATGGTTAATGAAGTCAAGGTTAGCAAGACGTTCAATTCTGGAAGATGACACTAATTCTCGTTGCAAGGATCCAATCCCGACGTTAAAAAAATTTGCACCCTTATCACTCGTAGTAGTCTTTGCATTATACATGTTGGTTAATATCGCATACTTTGCTACTGGTGCGTCATTTGCTTTCACCTTTCATCATCTGTTAATATATTCCCCGCAGTCCCACTCGAAAAAATCAAGTCGTCCAACGAAATGATCGCCAATCTGTTCTTCGAAACGATCTTTCCAAGCTCCCCAGACTCGACCAACATTGCTTTGACTGTTCTACAAGTTCTAGTGGCAATCAGCAGTCTTGGGAGCGTTATAGCTGCCACAATATCTGCTTCACGCATCATCCGGGAAAGTGGTCGGCAAGGGCTTCTTCCGTATCCTCAGATATGGGCATCGACAAAGCCATTCAACACCCCGTTAGCGGCGTATCTCCTACGTTGGACTGTGACAAGTGTGCTCATTGTGATTCCACCACCGGGGGACGCATTCAATTTTAGTAAGTCGTTGTTTTATCTTCACTTCACATTCTTGCGAACACTGACTATATGATGCATTTTTCAGTTGTAGACCTGCAATATTACCCCGAAAGCATATATGCATTCCTCCTCATTATTGGGCTCTTCCTCATCAGACGCCGACGTCGAGCTGTTGGTGCTTCCTCTATCCCGTTCAGAGCTTGGACCTTCGTCGCGGTTTTTGCGCTTATAGTCAACTTGATGATCATGATCATTCCTTGGGTACCTCCGGAAGGAGGAATTTATGCAGGCGACGTATCTTTCTTCTATGCGACGTACTGCATAGCTGGATTGGGCGTGTGAGTATCATTTCACCTCAGGACGCTTGAGTCGTACTCATCCGGAGTTCGGAACGATATATAGTATCGCGCTTTCCTGTGTTATCTACTATTTCTGGTATGTCTATTTTCCCCGCCGAGGAGGATATCGAATTCGACAAGTCACCGAGAAGTTATCTGACGGTGCGCAAACCTCGAAAATTGTCAAGGTGCCGATAGAAGTATTGGAAGAGTGGGATGCAGCGCATGTAGACGATGTTCAGCATCTGGTAGGAAACGAGGAAAGGGGGGAAGATCAGACGTAGGGAGGCACGTAGGTCGGTATATAAATTTAAACACAGGCCGTTCGAATTACTTGGAGGACTCCATGCCTAGAAATTTAGACTACTGAACGGGGTTTCTGGTACCTTCTTGGGGTTTTCGCATAGATAGGTTACGGCGCAAACATCGCTCGATGTACACTAATTTACATGATACATACAAAGGTTCGAGACTACATAAATTTGAGATCGACGTGAAGAAATACACCGCTTGCCCTTCTGAGATCATACAACATACTTCAAGCAACAATGCTTACTTTCCGCGTCCATTCAACTGAACGCCAGTGCAGCCCAAGCCGCTATGGCTCCAACGGCTGCTACGGTAGCAGTTTGTACTGCGACGGTTCCAATGCGACGCGTCCTTTCCAGCCTTCGAACTCGCTTGGGAGAAGGTATGAGAATGCCGTCAGCATCCGAAGAAACAGTGCTCGTTGTGAAATCGTCGCCGATAGTGCCGCACGCGCGAACGGAATTGTTGGCGAAAGACTTGGAATGCGATTCAACATCCACACTCATCACCTCATTCAAACTTTCACTCACTCCTACATTAATGACTGAACCTTCACCGATACTGTCGTCGCTATCATCAGCGTGTTTCCGCTTCAGCGACGATCGAACCGAGTAGTTTTGTGAAATAGTCTGATTTATGTTCAGTTCTCCCGATCCTTCTCGTACGATAATACATACCTGCGCCGCGGTGTGTTCGATTTCTTGACGCAAGGCAACAATGATTCGTAACTCATTTTCAGCTTCGGATCGAGCGCTTTCAGTCGCCTTCAGTCCTGCAACACTCTTTTCCTGGAGTTTGAGGAGCTCTAGAGCAGGGCGAATTAAGGAAATAATCAATTATGATAACATCTTGAAGAAACGGACCGTCAATCATCACCCGCAGCGGCGTATTTTCACTGATATCTTGTCTTTGTAGAACCTTCAACATCTCTTCTTGGGTGTCGAGTAGATTGTTAGCGTCACCGATCTGCAGGTAAAGCGCCCTAATATCCGCTTCCGCAATAGCAAGGCCAGCACGACAGTTTTGGAGTTCAGTAATCGGCAAATTGTCACCACGAGTATGAGCAGCATCAATGGCACTTTGTGTCCTTGCCTGAGTAATCTGAGCATCCACCTTTGCATCTTCCTTCCACTTGATCCACTCTTGTCTTAAGTTGCTCAATTCCTCTTCGCTATGGACCGCAGCATCTCCTTTCAGGCTCTGCTGGCCCATCAGATCGTCAATATCCCTGCGTATATCATTGAGTTCCATCCTCATGCCTTCAACATCACTTCGCACTTCGCTAATTTCGTTTCGAAAACCCGCCGAATCCCCATGAACAATGTCACACTCATCCTTGACACCATCAACTTCACCACGTAGGGAGTCAAATTCACCCCTGATACTCTCGACGTCGTTTCGTAGTCCATCTATTTCCATGCGATTTCCGTCAGTATCGATCCGCACTTGATCAACATTTCCCCTTGCTTCGTCGACATCAGAACGGATCCCATCAAGGTCACCTTTCACCCAGTCAATGTCGGTTTGGATTGTAGCGAGGTTGGAATCTAAGCCGCTAAGATGATCCTTTGTGGTAGAAAGACTGGAGGAAAGGATGTTGAGTTGTGCCAGCTTTGTATTCATGGTAGCAACGTTGTCATTGAAACGAGTTCTGTACTTGCAGTGTTGGAGTCGGATGGTGGCAAGATCATTCTAAATTTCGAGAATTAACATCATGAAGATACAAATGGCCTGGACAGTAATAACCTTCACGGAAAGTAACTCTTTGTCGATTTTATTAATGTCCTCCTGGGAGTCAGCCTCGTAGGCTTCCGAAGTGAGGCCAACAGTAGAAGCATGAGCACCATCAATAGGTTCCTTCAAAATAATTTCGATGTTTGAGCCACTGAATCGCTCCTACAGTATTCGTTCATCCGGCTGATGTCAACTGACTAGATCGCGGATATACTTACCTTGAGAGACGAAAACGCTGCTCCAGCACGTTGCAGAACGCTCGTTACTGGACTTGAGGTAGCACCCATAACTTGTAGATCGATCATTGAACTGTTGGGTTCTTCCACCTGAGTTATTTCGTCAGTATCGACAACACCAAACAGTGAGGTTGTCATCACATTCTTTGGTTCCCCTTGTACGCCAGGCCGGTTGATGTCAACCTCATCGAACACCTGTTCATCCATCCCCAAGCGATCTTCGTCTTCGGTGTTATCAGTGACTACGCTGGGACGCTCTTCAGATCGGGATCCTTCTGCATGTGGCCCTAGCTCATCCTCTATGCTCACAAGCATATCCGTGTTATCCTCTGGATCTCTACTGTCTTGAACATCGTGCACATCTTCAATATGGTCTGACTGAGGTGAAGACAAGGAGAGACCATGTTCAGGAGCCTCTTCTACGAAGACAGCAACTGAACTTTCTTGCTCTTTGGAACAGGTGGAAGCAGGATGAGATAGAGTTTGGACGGAATCAACCATTCGCATCAACAAAGATGGAGGACGAAGGATAGGCTCCTCCGGAGAACAAGTAACGGCGCAGGTAGACTGTGACGAGGGTTGACCGGAATTGCCTGTTCGGTTCAGCAAAGCTGGAGGAGAGGAAAAATGCTGTAGAGAACGCATAGGGGGGGAAGAAGGTAGAGGAGGGGGAGTGCTCAACGGCGACCAGGACTCATGATGTGCTTTATCTGTTGTGAAGTAAATCTACACGATTAAATTCAGGCAGGAGATCGAGCTTACAGGAGGAATCCCTTTTAGGTTCGCTGATCACCAAGGGCGTATCAGTAGAAGTTAAAGAATTATTACCAACGATCTTCGGTGGTGAAGGAGGCGGAGAGGGGGTAGCGAGATCCATAGGAGACATAGACCAGGATTTGGATTTTCGACGTAGAGGCCCATCAGGGCGACCGTGTTGGAAGAGAGTGTTCATACTTATTCTTGTCCTTATACGCAAAGCCTGTGTCGTTTGAGGCCGGATGGCAAAACTGTCCTCCAAAGGATGTATAGGACTGCCAAAATCAAAGATGTCATTGGTATAGGCATCTACACCATTCACTGCTTCGATGGTGGTCTTGTCGGCTTGGGGTGTTTTGAACTTGGAATTACTCATGGAGGGAGAAAAAGACAGCGAAGGCAGAGACAGGTGATCTCTATTGGCCTCGGTGCTAGGAACTGTAAGAGAGATATAAGAATGAGTAAGCACGACAAAGATTTGCTTGACAAGTATACGTACCATTTAATATCGGCAATGTAAGAGTGCGAAGGGCGCTGTTAACGCTAGGTATGACTGTCGAAAGAGAAAGCTTGGGAGGAGGAGGGATTTCCACGATGTCAGATTCGTGGTCTGAGGAATGATCATAGAATGGAGAAGGCGATTCATTGGAGTTTGCTGAAGAATCTGAGGAAGAGGAATCTCCCTCTGAAGTGTCACTCGACCGTAATCCGTAACGACCTGAGGAGCTGGAGATGGATTTAGTGATGCTCGCAGGTCTTCTTGAGATAGAATTGTTAAATATAAGTTCCACCCTCGCGACGATGGGTCGAACGACTTCATTGTTCCTGCCAACTGATTTGCCGAAAACGACTACGTCACCATTGTGCACTTGCACCAAAGTCTCTGTCGGGATTGGTCTTGAAGTGAGATCTGTGGGTCGTCGGATGTGTGTTCCATGGTGGGATGAAGTATCGGTAACATAGAGCTAAACGATTCCTTATCAGACTCACAAAGAACGAGGTAGTGACCATCGACGTACAAGTCCAGATTCAGAGAATGTAAACTTAGCATGAGCTCTGCTCACAACAGGACAGCGGAACATTGCACTCGAACTGTCACTATCACAGATATCTGAGCCATGTTGAGGCTGCTTCCGACCAACGACGACGGTGTTCGTATTGACTCTACGAAACATCATACAATGGCCTGATTCAGCTCCATTCTTCTCAATATGCAGATCAAATCCTGAAGACTTCAGACTATGGATGAGTACAGATGCTACAAAGCAGCTTCTTACCAGTCACCGCCTGGACAGAGGGGCGAGGCCGAGGCGTGCTGAAGCCAAGGAATTGAATGTCATCTTCGATCATCGTTGGACTTTCCTCAGTAAAGAGGGTGAATACCAAGTGTATAATCTCGAGGTGTTCAAGGCTACAGTGAGTCGATTGGTCGATGCGAGTCAGGTCAAATTAGAAGAGACAGTGCCGCTTCAAACCTTATATAGCGCCGGATATAGATTGCCGGTACCGCTCCCGAAGCCGTGGTGTGATTAGTCAGCACTTGATAAGCGCGCAGAAAAATAAACCCTTCAGAGAAGGACAAGCTTTAGAACCCGTGCCTACGCCACGGTGGCTCGCAAAGCTCGCACCGCACTCTAGCCGGGTTCACAGCTTGTTGGGGGCAAGCCCCCAAACCCCCATTTGT